>JAOWBH010156306.1:0-11675 GCA_028566215.1 Silene coronaria | reverse complement strand
TGAGTATTTTGTGAGGGAAAACGGTATCCGTCTCTTACAAGAGACGGATACCTCCCGTCACAAGTAAGAATTTGTGAAATTGAATATATATAAAAAGAAATATTTTATTTAAATTGCACGAATATAAAGAGTGAGAGCCCTGAGAGGTCAATAATAGCAATCATCTTACAAACACATCATGTCATGTACTAAACCCAAATATATTGCTTATTACTCCCTCCGGTCAGTTGTATGCCTTTGATTTTGAAACAAAGATCGTAGAGAGGGAAGAGGATCACTTGTGAATGTATGTTACTCGTATTGATTAGTGACAAACGAACAACAAGTTATTTAAATGATTAAATAATACAAACAAATAAATGAGACACTAATAGTATAAATAAAATAGGTAAACAAATAACTGGGACATACGGAAACCAGGTAAAAAAGATGTACTATTATTTTAGGGTATACAACTATAGTTTTGTGATTCTTCATGCACCTTGTTTGTTGTTTTATTAAATAAAGTGCAAAAAGGATTATAAGATCGTTGTACCTCGTAAATTTTTCGGGCAATAGGTTTCACTTGTGACAAGGGGCTTGGGAGATAAAATATCAAATAAAATTGAGTGAACCGAAGATACATGGGTAAAAAATGGTGTACATAGTCGTTGATTTTGTCTACCAGGCTGAAGAGCGGAGTTCGAGCTCCACTGATTTTTAAGGGCTTGCCTGGATTGGGAGTAATAATTACTGGAGTAATAGAGGCTAAAATAAGAAGAAAAAAAAAAGATGGATGCATGGTTAGTGGTGGTTGAAGAGGGTGGAAATAGAAGGTGTAGGGGGAATTATTCCCTCCACAATGAGGTAATGCATTCCTTGAAGGGGAGATGAGTAATTATTACTCTTTTAATGGAGGGATTATTACACTATTTTCCCCATTTCTATCTTCAACCTTCATCACTTTCTTCCATTTTTTAGCTCATTTAAGGTCCATTACTCCAGTAATTACCTCCAATCCAATTGAGCCCTAAGAGTTCATTTTTATAGCTTCGCCCAATACGCAATATCTCCCAATACATGCCAATTCTAGACGAACTCCTATACAAGTATTATTTATTAAATCTTACAAAAATCCAATTTCATTGGACAATCTATTATAAATATTTTACTTGTTTTAATCAAGTTATTATTGGGTGTATTTCGTTATTATTGTTGTAAAATATTTAATTGATAAAAATATCATATACTATCAAAATAAAAGTTATTTTTTTGAATAAATTTCTTATCGTATTTCTTATTGATTTGTTTTATCATGCTACATTTTTTTCGTACTGAATATACAAGATTAATTTTAAAATATTAAATATTCGTATTTATAGACAAGTATGTCGCAGCTAATTGGAGCGAGGGGACAGATGTGCTTGGCCCCATTGGCGTACATGAATTTAAATTTAGCCTTAGATACCTCTCATTCCTGATTCCGCCCCTGCTTGTGACGGATAATATCCGTCACAAGAATTTAGCCTTAGATACATCTCATTCCTAGTTCCGCCCCTGCTTGTGACGGGTCAAGTATCACTCACATAGAATATCCGTCACAAGCTTGTGACGGGTCAAGTATCACTCACATAGATAGACAAGACAAAAAGTAGAATGCATAGGAAATCACAAATGGCTTGTCTTTATCTTCTCATGTGGATTTTATTTAATGAATCACGAGCTTGTAACAGATATTGTCCGTCACAAATGAGAATTTGTGTTTTTCGGAATGACTAAAAGAGGTAGTTGATTCTTTTAATAAAGAAGAGATAGCAAGTCATCAAATTTTCGCGCATGCATGTGAACCAAGTCATTCCCACGTAGGATGATGATGCTTATTGTACTTGTACAGCACGTTGGGGCCGTTGTCCTATATCAACAGAAATACAGTATTCACTATCAATTAGGTGTCCTCGTTTATTTTTTATATTCAAATAAATTTCAGTAAGGCTAAATTTTCATAACACTATGGAATATTTCAACAATGAGGTTATCCAAAAAATGGTAAGACGATGATTTTAGGGTTACGTGTGAAATCTATATTATTGTATTTAAAATACACAAATCACAGAACAAGACCGCAACTTATAGAAGATGATTTTGTAGCTCTGTAATAGAGTCTATAGGGAGCATTATCTCACGATATAAGACCGACACAGGGATAACTAACTATTGTTCCAACGAATAAGCTTTATACTTTTGTTTTGGTGAAAGTGAGGGACTAGGTGTCTCGATAAGTCATCATCTTTCGGTTACCCACAGGCCTTATCTAAAGAATTGTTGAGAGCTGGTCACAATTGAAAAAAAGAGGATAGTGCCTTTATGGTACAAACATTTGGGTCCCAAACATATTGTACACACTGAACAAAAGGACCATGTTCTCATAGGTCAAAAGTCATGCTCATTTCAATAACATGACTGATTGACACATCACAATTTAAATAAATAAATAAAAATTAAGTTAAAAATTATTTTCATTAATCACTTAATTATAGTAATAATCCCTATAATTTTTCAATGGCCAACTATCGATGTTTAAGACAGGTAAAATAACATATGCTAAGCATATTTGTAAAGGTTCAAGACGATCATGTTAAATTTTATTGTATCAATCTGTATGTATGTGTTAACTACGTACGTTAAACATATTTGAAATTCAAAATATGTTAAATTATGATGTATTTTGCTTTTCGTATATAGGTCTTACTTCCAAAATTAATAATCCAATAAGTAGATTATATCAAATTTATCATATGTTTTTTTTTGGTAAAATCAAATTTATCATATGGTGAAATCAAAGGTAGATATCTAGTTGATCAGCGAGATTAACTAAGGCATTTGGTTATTTAATCTATTAGAAGAGTCGGAAAAAAATTTCTTTTTAACCTTTTTAACTACGACAATAATAATATTGCCCAGTATGACAGTATTCCATAAAATTTCGCAAATTGTAAGACTAACTTATAAATAAAAATGACGGGAATAATTACTTTTTACTTGTCACCATTCATTTTATAAGTTTTTTTTTTTTTTTTTGTGTGTGTGTGTATTAGAGTATCTTGGAAGAATGATCGGGTTACGTTTAGCATAACCACACGCATGTCTACCTCTTACCTAATCACATTTTATATTTATGAGTCCGCATGATAACGGTAGAATTATATCGTCGTTGAAACAAAATGCATTTTTCACTTACATGGGGTCTTCATCCTTATTTATCATATCGATTTTTCTAAAATGTGCCCTAACGACACACGTTAATAAGTTTTAAATATAAAATTTAATATATACAACATTGAAATTTGAAAAAAGTGTTATTTTTCTTCCAATTTTTCATAATATTTATTATTAAACTTTCTATTTAAAATTTATTAACAATGATTCAATTTTATCATTATGCAACATTGCAACATATAACAATCTTGTATACTATACACTATTTTAAGGTCTAAACTAACGTACTCTCTTATTTCAATTATAATTAATTCAAATTATAATTAAATACAACATACTATGGTGTTACAAATTCTTATTTTAGGTGGACATACAGAGTATATGTTTTAAACGGTATAAATGACTCAAATAGTAGGTTGACGTGTAGCATTGTAGGATGGATAAAATGGTGAGTCATTGGTGACAATTGGTGAATTGACAAGGGTAAGGTACTAAGGTTAGGTCATTAGGTTGTTAGTTGTCAGTTGGCCGTTTGGTTGTTATTTTTTGGCAAAAATATGGAGATATCTACTTTCTTATTTCACCTTCTTTTGTCATCCTAATTTCTGAGTAAGTTGACTCATTCACATTCTTTTTTTATGAAATCTGAGAATATTATTATTAAGCACAAATAAACAATAACAATTGTTTACAATACTATCATCCAGTGGCGATTCTAGGAATAAGACAGAGGGGGTGCGGAAAAAAACGAACCACGAAACATTAGATCCATGGTAGTTAAAAATTCGATAATAGAGTTCGAGTTAAACAAAAAAACTGAGGTACATAGCATAATTTCCGATTAATCATATACAAAATATAAATTTTTACTTCTTTCATTGATTTTTTTTATGAGACGAGATTATGAGATCGTCCCAAAAGAAATTCATAGTGCATAAGAATGGTAAAACTTACGAAGTACCCAAAATACAGTACGAAGTATTATTTTTAGTAGACATTAGTTTACATTTATAAAATGTACTCCGTATAAAAGTAATTAAACCCTATCAAATAAGATCCACATTAATTAAGACTTCAACTCCAGCACATTAAAATTGCAAGCATGTATATAATCTAAAAAAAAAAATTAAAAAACAAAAGTTGTCAATAAAGGAAATCAAGCACCCGCCAACAAGTTAGCAACTCAACACCTTACCACTAGACCAGGAAACTTTTTATGATTTTTAACTACCTAAAATAAATTTATTCTTGTAGTTCGGGGGTGCAGGTGCACCCCATGCACCCCCTAGACTCGCCCCTGCTATCATCTCAAACCAATATAAATAGCCTTGTATAAAGTATAAACCTGTTTATATAAGTCTTTTTAGTTGTAGTTACTTATATAAGATGGTACTGTATAATATTGTACTTTAAACTTTATATATTACAGAGTAAATAATATTATAAAATCAAATCCCTTAAATGTCATGCAGGTACAGAATAATGTGCAAATTGACACACTCTTATTAGGCTATGAGCTTCGTGGCACTGATAAAATAGATAGTAGATTTATCGCTGCCATATTTTAATATGGAATGATAAATACAACTCAATTAAATTTGATATTAATTTAGAAATTAGAGAATAATTTACACATAAATCAATGCGATTAATGCATATATTAAATATTTATTTCCTTTTGTAGTTTTTTAAATCATTTCCCATTTTACTATGGATTGCAAATCCCATTATTTTTATATAGATTAATTTGTGTATTAGTTTACTTTCTCTTCACTAAACTCTGACATGTATTTTCCCAATGTGAGCTTAATTACATACTCCATATTTTTAATTTATGGTGTATAGAAAATGGCAAAATCTCTTCTTCTTTTTGTCTTTCTTGTCATTCATTAGTTTAATATTTTGCATTTTGACACAACTTTGCACGTTACATTAAGGGACAATGTACATTTAGATTGTGTTTTTGTTTGCGCTGTTTTTTAATTTGGAATTCAAGTGAAGTTGGATTCTATGTAACACGGATACAAACTCAGCACGACTTTTGCCAGGTCTACTTGTAGTAGTCTACCGTGATTCTTGAAAACATCAAATCAAGGTCAATATTCATTTTAATTTGTCAACCTTAATGAAATGATGCAATCATATGATAATATTGATCACATGTCAAGATAGAAGTAAATTGCAAAGGACATGTGCGCTAGCCCAACTGCCCAAAGCATGTGATCTTTCCCCAAATATTGGCTATTGATTGAATGGGTGTGTCAATGAATGCAGAAAGTCTTGCTTGCGACGGGTCGCGGGTTGCGACGAATACCTTGTGAGAGGAAATGGGTTGAGGGGACAAAGGAGGGTCCCCCCATGTGCTTCCCCACTCAAGACAAATGGGTTATTTGTGAGGGGATAAGGTATCCGTCACAAATAAGTGACGGATACCTTCCGCCACAAATAAGAATTTGTGGTAAGAGACAGCATTGGTATTTCTGGCATGAAGGACATGGTACAATACTCCAGGATTATGTCCAGACAGTGCACTTCTGCAAATTCAAATAATCGCGACTTAATTGACCCGGCTCAGGTCCGACAAATACAATTCAGTTTATGGGTGAACCGAACCAAGTATTTCAAGTTTCGACTTTGGCCTAGTTCAAGATTGGAACTTTTAGGTCCGGTTCTTTTAGTCCGTCTAATTTCACTTATTGGTTTCAGTTCAGTCCGGTCCGATCTCTTGTGCCAACCGCAGGGGCGAGTCCAGGATTTTAATTTCGGTGTAGCAAAATATATACTTTAAGGTAACGTTATTAGATATTGGTGTAGAAGTCATAGATATTGGTGTAGCAAATTACAAAACTGTAATCGAAATTTTCGTTTTTGGTGTAGCAACTGCTACACCATTCCTAAAGGTGGCCTCGCCCCTGGCCAACCGCATACAATAAAGCCATGTAGTAATAGATTCGAGCCGCTCGCACAACTTGCCTGGATGGGCTGGATCAATGGGTTGTATAACTTGTATCAACATCGCCCTTTGTCAAATCTCATAACATAGTGTAAGTTAACATAGCTCTTTTTGTCAAATATTGTGATTAAACAATCAAACAAGCCATCCATTGGACAGGCGCATATGTTAAGAAACCTCAAAAAAGTCAGTTAAGAGTTACACCCATTCCATACAAGAAGCACATCGAAACACAAAGATTATTAAGCTCAAAACAACTACGATGACAATGCCTACTACAACCCAATTACTTTTGACATCGTTGGCAAAACCCGCCTTACACGATAGACAATTTAAGCACCGGATATTAGCATATTCGTTCCATAGATTGCAATCTGTGCTGGTCTGATTTCTTTCCATAGGCTTTGTCCACTTGATTGCACTTGTGTAGTTGAAATTGCAATTCGTTGGTGGCTTGCAGCAACCCGACTGTTAATAAACTTAATTCACGTTAATAAAAGGAATCGCTTGATCATGACATGAGTCCATATATAGACGTACCATATTTACCAGCTTTCATTTTCCTCCACATATTACTATTTTCCCTTAAAAACAGATAAAGGGAGTGTCATTCAGACTAATAGACTATGATGTTTTAGCCTAACGGTTTAAATGGAGGAATCATGACAATAAGTTACGAGTTGAATCCCCTCCGTGATATATTGTACTGGACTTAATGCCTGACACCTCAAATAAACAAAAAGCTGAAAAATTCAACACAATTGATCATTGATCAAAGATGATTAGATGAGACCGTTATATCCCGTACAACAATCTGAGTAGTTATTATGTCGTAAATAAGAAAAGAAGGTTACCTCAATCGAAAAACACAAAAAACAGAAAAAACTCAACACAATTGATGAAATTCAACACAAAACTAGACGTAGAATACACATAACATTTATATTTGGGGCCTCGTTTTCTATGTTGCACAGGGCCTCAACTCGTTTTGGGACGCCCCTGATGATTAGATGAGACCGTTATATCCGTACATAAATAAGAAAGGTTACCTCAATCGAAGACAAATGCCTAGCCAAGAATTGTTGGTGGGTGTCATTAACGTACTCGTCGAAAAACTTATGGCATACGTTCGTTTTTACAAGGCACCCCTTGAGGTGGTCCCAGCGCCGGGTATTATTGACCCTGTTTTGCATCCAATGCGAGTAATCTTCCAGGACATAATCCTGGAAATTTATCCCGGGCGGCAGAAATCTTCCGCCGCCCAGGCTACTAACTGCAAGGATGAAAATGTCGTAGCCTAACAAGGCGAAAATTAGAAAGACAGCTATAGTTTCCCGGACGCAACAGACCGCGTGCAACGGATTGCAAGCGCATATACCCGTGGCGGAAAAGAAAAGAATGAGAATTCCGGTGCTAGTCTGGGTCCATAGCCATATGGTCACTGCAGGAATTGGCATTCCTATGATGAATACCATCAAGCTGTGGCCTCTGTATGCCGGCTTGATTATGACCGCCCTGTCGAAATCGCCCGGCATTGCTGAAAGCCGGATCAAACACCTTGTTAATTTGCTGATTATAGATTGATTATTTGCTTTTAGTAGTATGGTGAATTTGTGGAATTGTGGGTGTTCAGTTGAACACCCAAGTCAATGTTGGTCAACAAAGTTCACTTATTTCTTTATACAATAGGCACCAAAAATTGTCATAGACTAGAGACGGTCTCTCGGTAAGATATTGAAGATCAATATTTCGTAATCATTTATTTGTTTTTTCATGATCTTATTATTATTGATCGTGACATAGTGATTTCGTACTTAGGCCTGGCAAACGGGTCATTCGGTTCAGTTTCAGATCGGGTTAAATCAGTTCGATTTAACTCGGGTTGAAATTAATTTCAATTTCAACCGGGTTCATTACGGTTAGCAATTTTAATCAGTTTTTGTGCTATTTTGAGTCATGTACGATCTGGATTGGTTTTATTTCAGTTCAATTGAGTTTGGGTCATAATTAAAAAAACGATCTGCGACAGTTAGGGTAAACCATGAGTTTAGTATATAGGGTAGAAAAAAAAAATTATCTTATAAGTATAACTTAAAATATTGAGGGCAAAAAAAAAAAAGCGGGAATAGGAATTCGAACTTGGGGTAATAAGTTAAAAACAACAACTTTACGACTTTACCACTTAACCAGAAGATGTTTACAATACAATCATCTATTATTCAACCGGGGTTGGGGTAACGAAAATCCGGGTAGCGGCCGCCACCCCTTAATAGTTGCTACTAGGTGGGTCTGTCCCTGGCGACACTTGACAACTATACGACAAACCATGGTGGGTCCCTAAAGAGCATTTCACGTGTTGTCTACTTATAATTACAAATGCTAAGAGATGGGTAGGACAGACCATGGTCCGGATTCAAAGGACTTTTCAAGTGATATTCTACTTTGTACAACTACTTGTTTGTATACTAAGGGCTAAGGCCCATGGTTTTCAATTGATAGGAATTAAACTGATTTGAATTGAATCGAGTTAAGTAAGATTAAGTTAAGTTAAATTAACATAAGTTAAATTGAAAGGATTTGAAATAATATTGTATTAGGTAATTTGTGAAGAGATGACCTGAACTGAACTGGATAGAGGTTATAGAGCTGAGTAGAAATGAAATGAGCTGAATTAAGCCAGAAAGATCAGGGCGTAAGTGGGTCGGGTTTAACCACTGAAAAGCACTGTACATGCTTAAGGTCCTGTTCTTTCTGGCTTTATTTCAGCTCATGTTAGTTTTAGTATGTTCTATTCCGTTTAGTTTAGAACAACTTTAGTTAATTATGATGAGTTTCTCTTCACAAAATTAACTCTTATTTTAACTACATTCACTTCAGCCATGTTCCATTCAATTTAGTTCAATTAAGCTCGGCCACATTTAATTCAGTTCAGCTCGTTTCAGCCGAAAAGAACAGAGCCTAAGTGGGTCGGGTTTAAGCCAGAAAGAATTCAGCTATTTTCAGTTAATGATGGAATGAATAGAAAAGTAAGAGCTGAATTGAGTCAGAAAGATCAGAGAGTAAGTCTATCTTTTTTCAATTATTATTGAGTTATTCATGGATAATAATCTGTTTACAACAATAAACATTCGGATCCGATTATAATGATCGGGTCAATTCGAATTTTGGGTCAAGTTCAAATCGTGAGTTCAGGTGTCGGGCCGGGTAAATTTTACCGGGTCTAAACTGAACCACTGGTCTTTTTTTTCCCCTATTATTAATCAAAAGTCTCCATTTATTAATACGGCTAAAATTTTTCACTATCACATAAAAAAGTCTCTTGTTGCTTCTCTTGATAGCCCAAACTCTCATATGTTCAGGTTTACTAGAGACAGTTTTAAGAAGGAACTCAAGTCCAGAAAATTAAACATGCAAATAAATCATCAAGCAGCTTGAATAAGGTAAGTCTCCTCTCCTTAACTTGGCTTCTTAACTCTGAAGTTAAATGCTACTCCCTAGATTTGATAGATAGTACAAAGAAAAAACTGAAACCATAATTTAAAATTCTCATTCCGTAACAAGATTATAACGGGTCAAATAAAACTCACATGAAAAGATAAAGACAGATCATTTATGATTCTCTATACATTTGATTTTTTGTCTTATCAACCCAGACCCAGTGAGTAATATTTGACCTGTTATAAGCTTGTGAGTTGTGACCAGTGGCGGATATAGGGGGGCTAGCGGAGGCGGCCGCCCCCCTGCCGGATGAAATTTCCGAAATTTTTAGTTAAAATTTTTGAAATTTTTTCGGGGGAACCTTATGTAATTAGTCGTTCGCCTCCCCCTAAATTCAAATCTTGGCTCCGCCACTGGTTGTGGCAGATATATTCGTCACAAGTGAGACCCACTGATAATTTAAAATTTTAATTTTATATTTGACACAAATTCCTATCTAAGATTAGTTATATCCGTCTTAAATTTTAAACGGAAAAAATAAAGGATTACTTCCACTTTGGTGCCCCGAACTTTGGTCTAATTCCACTTTAATACCATGAGGTTTGCATAATTCTAATTTAGTACCTTGAGGTTTGAAATACTTCCTAATTTAGTGACCTATACATAACATTTTTAATATTTTATACTAAAAATAATATTTTGGACATAATAAATCAGACATCTTTTTGTAATATTATGTTGATTATTCTATTTTCTATGTAATTTAATATCCAATTTGCACTTTATTTTGTTGAAAATGTAATTAATTAAGATAAAAGTTGACTATTGTATGTTTTGGTCATCAAAATGAAATTTTATTTAAAACTTTGGTTACCAAAGTGGATAATAGTCCAAAACTCAGGACATCAAAGTGGAATTATTCAAACCTAAGCGCACTAAAGTAAAATTAATCCAAACCTCAGGCACCAAAGTGAAAATTTCCAAAGATATAATATGGAATGCTTAAAACTTAAACTTGTCTTGTTCATTCAGTTATTTAATCCGTTTTAATTTTAAGAGAAAATAAGGAAAAACCAATAGATTTTCAATTTATCTTATTGTATTAGTAGCTCATAAGTTAACATGTTAACTTGTATCACTGTATGTCCGAACCCCAGTTCTCCACATTTGAAAACTGGTTTTTGATGCATTGTATTTTCTATGAAGTTAGTTAATTTGGTATTCTTGGTTGTATTGTTTCAATAGTTAGCCTTCCAAGTTCCATAAGATAGTGTCATAGTCAGTGGCGAATCTTATGTGTCTTGGGCCTGAACCTGGCCCAGCCTGGCTTTTTGCTACATATAGTATAAAATGACTTAATTAAACGATATAATGAGTGCTTTAGTGATTTTCAAGGCATCTTGTTGCATGAAGACTTGGGTTCGAGCCCCATAACCTACATTAATTCTTCTTCTTCTTTTTATTATTTTTAAAATATCACAATTTTATATATAAAAGGCGCCAACTTGATTCTCGACCCACCTTCGACATTTTTCTCAAGGTTCTCCACTGGCCACAATGGTATAATATTCATCTTTACAAAAAAACGGACCATTTAATTATTTTTTGGTATAGTTTGATATAATTCAACACTTCTTCACTCTAATCATCATGAATAAAGTTAAACATTTTATTGGTAACAAAACTATTGTTAAAAACAGTATCAGCACAGAGGTTACCTCAAAACTTAGAACTACTTAATAAATGGACTATTCCCAAAGTAAGTACTAAAACAATTTATCAATTGGGTACTTTTGAAAGATTAGGTTTAAAACAAGTGGTTAAAACCACAGAAGAAGCAGTCTCTCTAAATAATGAAGAAATGTTTTTACAATTACTTAATAACTATGATTTAGAACCTAATAGAAAGACAGACCATAGATTTATTCATATTGGTTTATTTCAAGTGGCTTTTAAACCACTAACTCTAGAAGGTTTACCTGAGAGCTTCATAGCAGCCCTAAGGGATGAGAGAAACTTAGATTGGAAAAAATCTATCATGGGTGTTATAAAGTCAAGTCTAGCCCATGGACCAGTTTATTTTAATGTT
>JAOWBH010156295.1:0-11676 GCA_028566215.1 Silene coronaria | reverse complement strand
CTTGGGGGGTGTTACCTTTTTGGAGGGTGGTTGAGCAATTACCTCATCTCTTGGAGCATCCTCTTTGGACCCTCAACTTCTTTTGGAGTCTCGACCTCTTCTTCGTAAAGGATATCCACAACATATCCATCATCATCACTTGTCAAAGTAAGTATCCCACTTGTTGTTGCCTCATTTGTCACATTTTCCTCCATCAAGTCATTTCTATCTTTCTCAAATTCCATATCATAGTCTTGGTATGGGCCCAGAAGCTCTACACCACTCCTCAATTAAACCGCGTGGGCTTGGTGGTGCCCCGAAGAACCCTTGGATGATTGGCCTTACCCCATCAATCCCCCCAGTGGTTTATGAGGATGAGCAAGCGCTTGGGTTGCCACTTAGATTTCGAGATTCTTGTGGGAGGAGTTTAATTGTTTCACCGCATCTTGAGTGGTAGTGGTTAACTTCATCATATTCCCGTAGTCTCCAATTTGTATGTTGGTTTGAGGATTCGGTTTTTGATTGAACGGTTGGTTGCAAAGTTAAGGGAAACCCATAGTCATATAGTTGCCTTGTCCTTGGTTATTACCTCCTTGGTAATTCCCTTGCTCCCTTGGCCATGCCCTTGATTGTCATATCCTTGACTTTGGCTCCCTTGCCCTTGGTTTTGAGGCCCTTGATTACCATTGTTGAAATTTTGTTTGTTGTTATACCCTTGGTTGAAACCATGTCCATGATTGAATTGAGAATTGTTGAACCCTTGATTGGGACCTTGATTGTAGTTGTTGAACCCTTGGTCCCCTTGGAAACCTTAACCTAGGTTAGAATAACCTTGTCCTTGGTTGTAATTGTTGAAGTTTGGGTTACCTTGGTACCCTTGATCGTACCCTTGGTTGGATCGGTTGAAGTTTTGGTTATACCCTTGAAATCCTTGATTGTAGTCTTGGTTGTACCCTTGCTCTTAGTACCCTTGATTTTTTTGGCTTTGGAAAGATCGGTTATTGTTATATTCTTGATTATTACCTCCTTGGTAATTCCCTCTATTTCCTTGCCCTTGGCTACTTCCTCTTAGTTGGTGAAATCTTGGTGGGTTCATATGTTATGGTTGAGATTGTGATGGCGGTGGATTCTCCACATTGGTGCTTTGCCAACTAAAATTTGGATGAACCCTTTGGCCCGGTTGGTAATGATTTAGACTTGGGTCGTAGGAGCTCTTGTTGCCTTGAAAATTGGGTCTCAGAGGTTGGTTTGAGTTGTTGAACCCTTGAAACGCATTAACTTCTTGCATATTGTCTTCACTGTCTATTTGATAGACGTAGTTAGCACACACCTCATATAAATGACCCCTTCCACCACAAGCCTCGTAAGTGGTTGGTTGAATCACTTCTTCTATTGGAGGTACATAAGAGCTAAAAGCATGGTTTACTTTTCTCCGATTCATTTCCTCCAAATTCCTAGTCAACATGTCGATTTTTGCATTGGTTTCCGCATTTGAAGTTGAAGTACTCTCCGAGTTTCTTGCTCCCCTTCTCAAAAGGTTTCCCTTTGTCCCATAGTTCGCTTTCGAGTCCACCATCTTTTTAACCAATGCCACCCCCTCTTCATCACTAAGGTGATTAAATCCTCCACCCGCGGAGGCATTCACCATCTATTTAGTCCTTGGCAATAGAGTTTGGAAGAACGTTTGGGTAACATACCAAGCCGGTATGCCATGATGAGCGCAACGGGCTAACAACTATTAGAATCGGTCCCATGCTTCCCCTAAAGCCTCTCTGTCTTCTTGTTGGAATGTGGTAATCTCACTCCGAAGCAAAGCGATCTTAGAGGAAGGGTAATACTTTTCTAGAAATGCTTTTGTAAGACTCTCCCATGTAGTGAAAGTGTTGGGTGCATAGTTGTTTAATTATCGGCTTTGTCCACCAAAGTGAATGGGAAGAGCATAAGTCGTAGCGTGTTTTCCGGCACCCCATTACTCTTCATTAGCCCAACCTTATTTTTGAACTTTCTCAAATGAGCATGGGCATCTTCGTTATAATTCCCGTGAAACAATCTCTCTATTACCCCAAGTTGGTCCGGGTGAATTTCGAAGTTGTTCAGTGCAAGGGTCCTGAAATTAATGGGGGATGAAGAATAATCCGGGTTTGGTATATTGTGAGATCTTATTGATGACATGGGTGTTGTATTTGGTGTATTGGGTGGTGTAGTTATTGGTGTTTGTGTGGTATAAAAAGGATTTTCGAAAAATGGATCAATGATGTTGGTTTGTTGTTCTTGAGTTGTGGTTTCAAGGTGAGTTGGAGATGAAGTGCTAGCTTGGTTTGGAGTAGTTTGAGAGGAATTGCGAACTCTTGCTATGGTTCTATTCCGTAGAGCTCATAGGAGCCTTTCCGGGTCGGAATCCTAAAGCAATGCGTTCCCGTTTCTCCTAGGCATACACTCGAATAAGCCGTTAGTCTCCTAGCGCTTTTCGGGTGCTAGGGTTAAGCAACAAGCAAGCAAGCACTCTACAAGAAACTAATCACCACTCAATAAAACAACAAACTATCTAAGACTAATCCTAAGACCCTAACTAACTAAGTATAACCTAACGCCATCCCCGGCAACGGAGCCATTTTATCATCGGGTTTTGTCGTCATCCCCTTATAAAAAAACAATTTATAAAATAACTCAATTTAGGTAGTATAAATCGAGATCATTTGCAAAGATGGCGGGGGTTTCTACTTAGCTTGTTTAAGTCTCAATTTAGTCAAGCAAATGAAAAAGGTTGATTGATTGTAAACTAAGATGCAAACAAGATGTAAAGCTTAAAACTAAATGAAGTTGTTTCAAATCAAAGAAAACTAAGATTTTCGGGTTCATTTGGTTAACTAGAAGGAGGCTAGGGGGTCAACAAAGCAAGGGAATCGATTACGTTCTAGATAAATCCCCCAATTTCTCGGGTTCAACTAAGGTCTCCTAACTAGCTCTCGCTAAGACAAGAAAACCCTTCGCAAACATTCTAGCAATGCTGCTCCTAAGCTCTTGCTCAAAGATAGACTCAATTAAACAACACAAAGTTCAAACTTTCATTCAAACCTTTCATCGAACACCTACCTAAACTCAAGTGTCAACAATCCCAATATACTCCCTCTAGTCAAACCAAGGTTCCCCTAAACCCTAGAAAGAGACTACTCACACGTATTCATCTCAACACAAACAAACAAATTGATGTAAACTAGTGCAAAAGTGAACATGATATTGAATAATCTAAAAGACAAGAGAAATGATAGAATCAACAACCACAATAAGAAAACAAAGCTTAAGAGAGAAGAATTATACCAACAAAATGAGATATGGATTGATTAAGAAATGAATGTCTCCAAATCATTGATACAACCCAAGTACAACATAAAACCAAATGCTAATGATGAGGAATCCAAGCTAAAACAAGAGTAATTAAGGGTTTAATTATGGAAAGATTACAACTTGATTAAGAATAATTAAGATCTAAAATGGAGGCTACTTATCTAGGGTTTCGTGTCTCTAATGTGTTTATGAGGGGGTATAAATAGTATCCCCTCAATTAAGGTTAAAAAATGAGGTGGAGTGGGTGAGATGCGTGTTTGGTTCCCCTACCGGTCCACCGGCCGGTGGCGAGGCTGCCGGCGGCGAGCCTAAACTCAATAATTCATGAAAACCTTTGGCTGAGTGTCCCTGCCGGTTGGTCGGTTGCCGGCCCACCGGCATAGGACTCTTCTTCTTTCCTTTTCTTCTTTTCTTTCTATGGTAGAACCTTCTCTGTCGGGCTGCCGGTTGCCGGTTGTCCCACCGGCGCCGAGCCAAAAAAATTCTGCCCCCTTTGTCTTTATTTTTAAGGTCTCAGTGGCTCCCAGCCGGCTGGCCGCTACGGGCCTACCGGCTAAGAACCCCTCTCAGCTCTTTTCCCTTCTTCTTCTTTGGCTTAAGCTCTCGGCTTCCTTTCTTTGAGTCGATTCCTTCATTTTGGTCCAAGCACCTGCATTATGAGCTGGAAAAGAATAGAAACGGAAATAGGCGCAAATCGCATGTAGATGTCATCAAAACGACTCGAAAGTGCACCATAATGTGCATAAAAGAACGGGAAAAACGCGATAAGAAAGACACACATCAGATGCCCGAACCCGTTTAGTCTTGTAAGCAATGGGTCAAAACCCGACCCGCAGCGGGTTGACTGTTGGGTCAAGAAAATATATCCTATAGGTATTGACTTAAAATACACAATATCTTTATGGACAGATATGTATATACACGGTATGTCACGTCATAACCTCGAAGTGTGACATATTGCCACTTTCACCGTAGTACGTCGAACCGTATTCCACGTTAGCACTACCACCTCATCACCTCGGACCACATGCCATGTTAACACCTCGAATTATGTGCCACGCCGTCTATTTCACCGTAGTATGTCGAACTGCATTTCACATTAGCACTGCCACCTCATCACCCCAGATCAAACCAAATACGACGTCATCACCTCGAAGTGCATGTCCTACCATCACTTTTGACTGTATTACGTCGAACCCATTCCATATCAACACTGCCACGTCATCACCTCAAATCGCCTACTATCCAAGTCAACATTACCACATCACGAGCTTAATCCCCATACCACGCCAATATAGCCACTTATTACCTCGAATTGTATGTCACGTCATCACTATCATCTTATTTGAGTCTCACTTTTGTACTTAGCGAATTAGTGAAGGTAAATAAATAATGATGATGGTGGTGGTGGTGGTGGTGATGGCGAGAATGGTGATAATAAAGTTGAGTAAGACAAGTAAAAGGAGACAAAATATATAAATCGTAGAAAAAGTTGGTGATCGACCCGTATTTTTACCCGAACCGGACCCGAACTCGTATAGATTTGACCCATTTTTTGCCCGCCCAAAATGCACTCGACCCGCATTTTACCCGTATCAACCCGACCTGTAACCTACCTGTTCGGTCCGTTTGACAGGTCTAATAAAGGGGCACTAGATGAGTTTGTTTCTTACTTGCAACATTTAATGTAAATTTGTAGTTACACGAGTTATAAAATACCAACCCAATTTTTTTTTTGACAAATGAAAAGATTAGAGTTTTACATTCTAGTGGTAAACAAATTCTCAATTGTGAGTTGTGACGAATATCATCATCTGCAGACTGCAACATCAATATGGATAGTAACTTCAAGAGACCATCGAAACATATGACTCCCCAGCAACGAGAACAAGATGCATCTACGCTTAAAAAACGTAGAAGCTTTTGGTGGAATGCAAGTCGACAAAAACAGCCTCTGATGGAGAAAGATCTCTTACATCTTGGTGATCTAACAAGGTAACCAATGGATCAGCATATCAAGAAACCCCACCACTTGATAAACACGAATAAGGAGCACCCATCAACCAATCCTTTTGTCAAAAATATCCTAGAGATCAGTTCTAGGAAAACCCAACACAGCCCAAAACTGAAACCACCTTCACCATTACGCAAAAGGCCACACAGATAAACCACAAGCAGTATCCCAGTTGAAGCAGCATACCAAAGATTAAGGCACATGACAACTTTAACCACAAATATGGGTGTAATCCGCAAGTGAAATTTATTTTTAAACAAAGAGGAAAGACTAAGCAACTAAAACAAAGTCTCCCAATATAGGAGTTTAAAAACAAGAACAACAAGGATAATGAGTAAAGGGTGAGATAAGGACCTCAATTTGAATTTTTTTCCCAGTTAAGAACCCAAACTTTCATATTTTACAGTTAAGAGACTTTCTCTAGATCCATTAAGTATTTCTTTATTTTCGTTGAAAAAGTTCTAACCAAAACTCAAAAAGATGACATAAGCATGCTAATTTTCTGGAATCTTAGTCTCTTATCAAATGGAGAATTAAATTAGTGCAATAGAATAAGAACAAAATCTGTAGTTAATATACTATAAAGAATAAAGATGGGAGCAAATGCGGGTTATGGGTTTTGTGATCAAAGCGAAAGGTTGGGACTGCTATTTCTCAACTAAAATCGCTAGCGGTCCAATTAAGGGATGTAGGATAGTTGTATTTGGCTTGATTTACGGCCAGAGTAGCAAGAAATTAGGACCGTTGAAAGAGGTATAAAATTTTTGACCGCAATTGCGAATTAGAGAACGACAAAGTAGTCCCATAGAAACCTTCGATATTGATTTTTACAAGCGTGTTTGCGACCATTCATGATCGCAAAAACGGTTTTGAGGTCGTCTCTCACATGTTTGAGACCGCTACACACAATCCCAAACTCGGGTGTCTCTTATAGAATTGTAGTGAATTATCAGATGGAGTAATAAATTAGCAGAACAAATAATAAGACGATTTATTATAGTCAGTACTATAAAGTAAAAAATACTCATAGCAAGAGGGAGTGTACTGTGTTTTTTGAAGTTGGATCCCCAATATTCCAATAATTGTATATTGTATTGGGTTATTCTTGCTTTAATTAAGGGAATTAACACAATAAGTGAATGCAAGATGTTTTAATGTTTTTGAAACTCATCCATTGAATGAATTAGTTTGAAGCGTTCATTATATCAATGCAAAAAACGCCTTCATTGAATGTGTTGGATTTGTGCCTTGAATCTGATATGTTAGTCATTGCCGCTTCGAACGACTATCACGAGGTATCTGTAATCTGTTATTGGGCTAGGTTCTGTTTGGCCCTTATTAGGTCATCAACATTAGGTTTTAGAGAGTATTATATAAAATCTCTAAACCACAACCTAGCAGTTATGCTTATCATTCCGTTCTAAATCTGTAATCTGCAAACTCCTCACAATCAATAAAACTCTTTGCCTTCTACCCTGTGGACGTAGCTAATACACCGTTAGTGAACCACGTAAATTTGTGTGGTCTTTCTTTATTTGTTATTTTCTTGCTTCTGTCATAACAGAATGAATGTGTAAGAAACATTTATTTGAGCTTTTAAGAAGGCAATATAACTCTCTCCATGATCACCTATAAATACGGGATCGAGATTTGAGTGTTCATTCATCAATTACAACAACAAAAATACAAATATAATCATCCACAATAATAATTCTTGTGAGAATTAAGAGAGACACTTTAAAGTGAAGAGTTATTTGAGAAAATTCTAATTTCTCAAGTTAGAGTGTTCCACATAAAATATTGTGTGAGAGATATATTATAATCCATCCTTTTTAGGGTGAGACATTGTAAGCATATTGTTATATATAGTGGAAGAATTGGACTCTTAGTCCCGTGGTTTTTACCTATTTGGGTTTTTTGTGTAACCAAAATTATAGCAGCATTGAGTTAAAAGGTCTGGACTCTTGACCACCAGAGCCCGCCCAACATTGCCACTACCAACTCTCAAGCAAACAACCTCGTCCAAATCTCAACCACCAAAAAAAACCAAAAACCATTAAAACCCACAAAATAAACACTAAAGAATCTGATTATATCCATTCTTCACACCAAACTAATTACACCCAATTAAACCAACAATAACACAAGAAACAATAGATTAGAGAAAACCGGACCCATACTCGTACACGATAACCGAAATTCAGAAATGCATGCCGGGAAGAGCACGATGAAAACCATTTAGAAAGCCATTAATGTGGGGATGTCAAAGGATCGAGTTCGGATCAGGTGAAGCCTCATCCATCATCCATCCGTTGCTTTAAAATCTCATCCAACCCATTCGTCTTCCGTGAAACCTATCATCCGTCATCCATCCGTCCATCGCCATGGATGATATGGGTGATAAACGGGTGATGCATATATGCGTTTAAAATGAAAAAACTGATGACTTTTTTATTCTCTAAAAAAAAATAAAGTTAGAAAATTAGTTTGGTTTAACTTTTTAATCTGTACGTTCACAATATAAAAATTTAGATAGTAGAAAAATTAGAAAAATTAAATATTTTATATGCTACAATGTATAATATATACTCCCTCCTATTCTCTAACATCTTCCACATTTCCTAAAACGGCAAATTCACAAAGATCCTCCACTTTCCTTATTTGTCTAACTTTTGTGGTTTCAATAACTTATGACCTCACATTCTCTCTCTTACATTCACTAATACCCACATAGACCACTAAATTCTACCCAAAAACAAATGTGGAACAACGTAGAGAATAAGAGGTAGTATATTTTTTGAAAGAAAAATTAATAAATTCGAGTGATGGATGGATAACGAGTGAAATTTCTTCATCCAACCCATCCGTCATCCGTCATCCGTCATCCGTTTCGTCCACCCGTCATCCATTTAAGTCAGTTTTTCATCCATATTTTAGGATCAGGTAGATCGTGATTTGGTCAGGTGTAAGTGAAATTGACATCCCTTCATTTATGCACGAAAGTCAAGGATACGACTGGTGAGGGGAATGGGCGAATAGGAGAGGAACAATGTGTCTGACCCCTAACCACCGTTCATCAAAGTTTTTTCTTTTCAAATAAAAAAACAAATTTTATGTCATCGTGACACTTACCGGTTTTCTTTGAAGGTGTTTGTTATCCGACCCGTATGGCTGTATGATTATCGTATAATCCTCTTTACCTAATTCACTAAATGAATATGCACTTTCGGTTCACGATTCACTCTTAGAGAATACTCCCTTCCGGAGTGTATGTGTTATACTCGTATGTATTTTAGCGATATGATAGAATTCGCTCTTGCAATTTATTTTGTGACATGTTAAATCCCGCGCAATTTCCTCCTTATTCCAATTGTATCCTTCTCATTTCTGAACTCTGCCAACAGAGAAATAAGAGAGAGACAAGTGAGAATTGAAAACCTAAAAAATCATTTGGAACACAATGTCACCTGCACTTCCCCACCACCTTCCCACGCCGCCGACCACCCTCCCTACACTCGACCCACCGACCACATGCCACCGACGACAACGACGGTTGACGTAGGGCCATAGACCATAGGCGGCGACTCTAGACCGCAAACCACCGCCGAGTCGATGGCTGAAAATTGGGGGAAAAAATGGGTAGACGGGCGCAGACTCTGAACAGAGGTGGGTCTGACAATGAATACGGCGGTTGAGCCAACAGATCATCGGCTACAACTTGAGCCCCTAGACCACTGGTTTGGGGATGATATTTGAGTAGATGTGCGGGAGATGGTGAAGGCGCCAGGGCAAAACCGTCGACGGCTGAGCGAGGGAGATGGTGGTGAACAATGGAGATGGGGTGGGAGGAAAGGTGGTGAGGGGTCAGTGGTCGGGGAAGGGGCTGTCGATCAGTTTAGTTTTTTCCCTTTTCTAAAAAAATAAAAGGGTATTATTGTAAAAAAAAAAATGACAAAGTGCGTATGATACAGTAAAAGATTGCGTAGGAATAGCAAATATGTTTGTTTTTTATTTGCCTTTTTTTAAAAGGAAGGAAAAAGTCAAGTAAAATAATTGTTGACCCGTGAATTGCTACCATGTTGTAGATCTGCAGACGCAATAAAATTTTAAATTATCACTTGTAGTTATTAATTATAGTATTATATTGTATTCGTATCAGTTATCTATATTAAAAGTATAATAGAGAAACCGCATGACATCATCCTAGACACGTGTCCTCTCCTCATTAACTTTTTTCCCGCCAACTTACACCCCTACCCCAGCCTTAAATTATTTTAGGCATATAATTTCGACAATTATACGGAGTACACAATGGAACATTATACTATTACCCCACAAAATACATACTTTCCATAAATCAATACCATAAATTATGCATATAGTCCACCAATATCACTCCTAAACTATCACACATGATATATTTCCTTAATTTAGACTCTTCTAGCTTTCTTTGGTGTGACTTTCCATCATATTTTCGAGATCCTTATATTTTATTAACTCAAATAAGTCTTGCTTAAGGCGGTTAAATGTCAACATTTTAGAATAAAAAGCAATCATTTAATGAAAAAATATTATACTAAATTTGTCATTTTTTAACAATAAACTGATTGTAACAATTTATCGTGAAATATTTATATTTTATTATAAAATATTTTCTGTTTTAATTCCAGACAGAAAAAGCTCTGCCTGAAATGAGAATTTGCCTATTAGCTATCAAAGGTTTTTTTTGTAAAGACAAATTAAAATATATTTTGTATATATTAAAATTTTCTAACGTTTGTTCTGAAGTAATATATTAAGAACCAATATAAGTAATGTATTAAGAACCTAGATTATAAAAGATTATTATGGTGCTCATGAAATTTACTATTTAGATTTCCAGTTTAGATTTCTTAATTTGTGTTCTAAGACACATGGAAAACTCAAAAGCTTACTTTGCGTATCACTCCAACACATTTTGATCATTTGATATGTTGACGTGATATATAGACATATTTGCACATACTTTGAATGACACGACAATTTCTACGTCTTAAGATTTATTCTATAGAACAAAAATAAAAGATTTGTCCTATAGGTATTAAGAATGATACATGCGTCATAAAAAAGACTAGCTAATTTTTTGTTCATAACTAATGTGCAACACCGTGTAGAATTGGAGAGATAATATTTATTTATTTTCGCATAACTACTTGGTCAGTTTTAGATTAGTTATTCATAATACTCTATCTCACATCTCTACTTACAATGACATATAGTTGCACATTCTTTTGAAGTTTGAATGACACGTCAATTTCTACTTCTTAAGATTTGTTCTATAGAACAAATGCAAAAGAATTTTCCTAAGGTATTAAGACTGATACCTCCATCTTAAGAAAGACTAGCTAATTTTTTTATTCAAAACAAATGTGCAACATCCTATTGAATCGGAAAGATAAGGGGTTGTGTGGTTACTTTTTTAAATCATGGGAAGTAGAACTTCCCATGAATTGAGAAAATGTGAGGTTGTTTGGTTGCCCATTTTATGGGAAATAGAACTTCCCAATCAAGGAACTTTATTTCCTCCATAATGGAGGAAGTCACTTACCAAGCCCCCTTGGTAAGTGCAACTTCCCTCATGGCAACCAAACAAAATCTTTGTAATTCACATGAATTACAATTTCACATGAATTTAACTTCCTAGGAAGTTTATCTTCCCATGATGAACCTAACAAACATTTATTTATTTTCGCACAATTACTTGGTCAGTTTTAGATTAGCTATTCATAATGCTTAATCTCTCATAGTCATATCTACTTTCAATGAGGTTTATGTCAGTTGAGATCACATGTCCCACTTTTATGTCCCATTTTATGTACCAACACGTACCTTAAAATTTTGACACATCACACTTTAGATAATAGAAATGATACACTATTACGAGGTGATTGATCTTCAATTTTACTCATGTCTTAAAAGTACACTTTTAAAGCAACACATATGTTAGTATAATTTATCGATTATGATACATTATTTGCCTTACTCAACCATTTTTTTTTATATTTATTTTTTACTTTTACCAAATGATTAGGATATGCATAGGGATTGTTGATTTTATTCAGTAATGTGACATTGATTGTTCAATTCAAAACTCAAATATTTTTTTATATTTTTTTAAAAAAATTATCAAATGATTAGGACATACATAGGGATTATTGGTTTTATTCGGTAATGCTTACATTTATTGTTCAATTCAAAACACAGTACAAATGTAATAATCGACTACGCAATTCAAATGTTTTATAGAAGCATATTTTTAACTTTTCATAGTAAAATATTATTATTAACTATATTAAGGG
>JAOWBH010156284.1:0-11678 GCA_028566215.1 Silene coronaria | reverse complement strand
TTCCAAAGCTTGGTTATTGTTTGACGCGTTTGAACATTAACTCGATTGTCTAGCAATAGGTCTTGCGAAAACAATCACCATTGAACAATCTATAGGTCTAGGTTGGTCAAATATCCTTTTATTTCTTATCTCGTTCAAATATAAAAACTCCCCAAAAAAATCACAAAAATAATTCTTGTTCTTGTTCTACTGTGTTTATTGGTTCGTTGTTTTAGTTCGTTATTATTGTTGTTGTTTGTGCCTGCTGGGAATCGTAATTAAACAGTTCCTGCAACCGTTAAATCCATACAGAATTATACCAGATTTGAGAATCGGACAGTTCACGTAACTGTTCAAATTGTTAGTTTCCGCTGCAAATCCACGAGTTTTATTCCTTGGATAAAATTCGTATCAACTCCCAGCCGGCATGGCCACCGGCTGCCGGTGGACCGGCTGAAATTCAGCCTCCTTCTCATTTTTGCACCTTCTCTAGAGTGCCCTCTCAGCCGGTGGCTGACCGGCTGCCGGTTGGCCGGCTGGGAGGCTTCTTTGGCTGACTTTGGGTGAGGGGGGCTTCCCAGCCGGTTAACAGGCTGCCGGTTGGCCACCGGCTGGGAAGCTCAGTTTGAGCTTTTCTTCTCTTTTCTCCTTCTTTGTTGCCTCCCTTGCTTCCAATTCTTCGTGCGCGCTTCGTGCCTACCATGTCAAAGTGAAAAGAAGGTAGTAGGGGGCAATGGGTACAGAAAGCAAGTCGGGACAACGATTTCGACTCAAAAACGATCTAAAGTCGAGGAAAAAGAAAGGTTTTATGCAACCAAATTAACTCTTATGAGTAACCATAATGAAACATTATTAAAGTAATTACAATTGTTACAGCAGAAATAAAAGAATTACAAATCATCAACTACTCTATATCAACTAAGCTAAGTGAGACCCCACGATCCAACTCGATTCCGAGCACTCTTCAACTGATCCCAAGTCAAGCCAGCTACACTATCACTTACTAGTCTGACTGCTCACCATTTTCCGGCAATATCAAATGGATCACAGCAGAACACATAAGAATAAGAACACACAACAACCACCACACGTCAGTAAACAGTCAAAATCAACATAAGCAAGGTACACAATGTAAACAGTAGTCAACAGTGAACATCATCATCATCATCATCATCACCACCTCCAATCGGGCACCCATCGCAACAAGTAACCCGCGCCGCCAGTGGGGGACCGCAGCCAATCCACACCAAATCCCCGCACGACGCACGAGCGAACCCACTCCATTAATGTGCACATCCCCCTCCATGATGGGAGTCACGGGGGGCAGAAAATGGGGTGAGACCGTCTCCCAACGGCCCCACATACAATCACAAGAACCAACACCTCAGTCATCAGTCAAACCATCACAACAACGATAATAAAAGCAATCAACCATAACATAAAACATACTGAATACTGAGTAGGCTAACCTACCACTTGAGGAACTGTCACCAAGCACACATAGCAAGCAATCCACACAAGCAATTTGTGACGACACCAAGATCCAATCCCGTAGTTCCCACTCCGAGCTAAGTAATCCCCATCCAAGGTCAAAGGTAGATGTGTGAGGGTAGAAGAGGGTTGAGGGGAGTAGTCTGCTAGGTTTTCGAGAGAAGAGGAAGAAATGAAATGACGAGAAAATGATTTAAGTCGCGACTCCCGAGTAAATAAATATCATTCTGATGTTACGGAACTCGGCCGAGCAAAGAGTCCACTCGGCCGAGTACGCGCCACTCGGCCGAGTGCTATCTCACTCGGCCGAGTTACGCCAACTCGGTCGAGTTCTCTGAACTCAGGCAAGAGTAACTCCCATAAATGATCCCATTAAGGTTCGAACCCCGTCCAAGGCCGGTCAACGGGTGTCCTAACATGCCGGGTATTACAGGCACGAAGAATGACAAAGAAAGAAGAATAAAAGGAAAGGCACGAACCCCTAGGTTCGAAAACCACACGGCACAAAGGGAGGAAAAAGAGGAGGAAAACTAGGTTTAGGGTTTTGTGAGAATTGTATGGAAAAGAATGCAAGGGTTTGATTTCCACTCTTATTTATAGAGAAGCCCATGGGTTTAATTCAAAACTTAGGCCCAAAACTCCACCCATTCACTATGACCACACGTGAAACCCATAAACAAAGCGGGTTTTCACCGAATCTCGAGTTAGAATTGCCTATTAAATAAAAGAAAGATCTTTTCCCGAAAAATAAAATATAAAATATGGGAAAATAAATTAAATAATTATTTTACGGAAATTCGAGGTGTTACACGGTGGCCACCCAGGCTGGGAGTCTTTTGCACTTTTCACCTAAACTTGTTTGTTGGTCTTGGGCTTGGGGTTCCCAGCCGGCTGACCGGCTGCCTGCCGGCAACTTCAGCTTTCCTTCTCTTCTTTCCCTTTGCTTGCCTCAGAATACGTTCCACTTGCTCCTGATTCTTCATTTCCGCCTCAAATCCTATAAAACGGGGCAATAACTCATAGAAAAAGAATCGAGATATAAAATGCAAGTATTAACATACAAAACCGTATCAAAACGGTGTAAATAGCAAGGAAAATGGGAAGAAAACATGACGAAATAAATGTATATCAGACCTCTATAACCAATCTTATAGACCTTCATAATAACCATCATCTCCATTGCTATCAATGTCTAGAATAATCATCCTACTACTTTAATCATCAACAAACCCAAATAATCCTCCCAAAAGAAACCCTAATCGATTAAGAAACTCGAATCAATTAATTTTAACAAAGTGCTATGGTGAGATGTGAAAACATATTAAAGACTATTGATTGACGAGGCTGCTTTAGGTGTGGCTCAAATTAGTCAAATACGATGCTTCAGATTTAGAAATATGCTGTAAATTTATTTTATCGATGCTGGTACTGATGTGTAGTGAATGGTAGTGTATAATAACACCTTGAAATGTTGGTGTTGATGGAGGATGGGGAAGTGGTGAGGAAATGTTGGTGTTAATGGAGGATGGAGTATGAAGAAGGGCTAAAGAAGAAGGTGGAAAATGAAAGAGTTCAAGAAGAAAGGTAACCGGTTTTACAGGTATCTCTTCCAAAGGACCAGGATAAGTTAAATGACGTCAAAGATGAGATTATTCTCAGTTAAATACGAGGATAGATTAATCTGAAAAGATGGGGTATATGATGAATTATTCCATGAAATAACCCAAATAATCGAATCGAATCAAAAATTGTATAAACGATTTAAAACTTTCTGATACGTTTTCGATACAACAAAAACAATATTGAATATACGGATATTTGTCTCAGATATACAAAAATTCATAAAGGTACGGTAAACTAATTTCGTATATTTTTGCTCAATTCAAATGGTTCACAAAAGCGTTTTTATTAAAACAGACTTATATAAGAACAATATAAGTCTCCTTTAAGACGGACATATCCGTCACAACTCACAAGTCTTCAGTAGCAAAACGTCAATGTAGCGAAGAAGATACAGTTAGTTTGTGACGTGTGTCAACTACCTAGAACAAGTCTGGTTCCCTTGAGGAAGGAGTCGAAGGCCTCAACATCTTATTTCATAATTTCCCAAATTTGACCCTCAAAACAAAATTCATTCCTTTCCTTATTTGTCTCCTTTCTCTCTTGTTTCCAAGATCACAGTTTTTTATCCACCATTCTTTGTTCAGGAGGTAAATAATCTTGGTTTTTATCTGATTTACAGTATTACAATAAGGTGATGAATGATCATGTGTAATTATTGCCAAATATCCGACATTCGAATTAATTATTAAATCGATCGAATATACCCCTGCGAAACTTCTCTGTGGGACCCTCGCCCGGCCCCTTTTTCTCTGAATTCTATCAAATCATAATCATAATTTCGTATGTTGTTGAACACTCATCATCCTTTCTCTTGTTTTTAGCTTAATATGTCAAAATTTGGAGTTGATCACTATATCAATTCTTAAAAAAGGTTAATTTGAGTTGGGTTTTCGATAATTTGATCTGGGTTTACCTTGTTTTACCTGATTACTCGATCGACATTATAACTCTTATGATCCTTGTAATAGTGTTTGACGAATTGGTAATTGTTTAGGATAATAACGGTAGGAATTAAAGCAGTGTGATTTGTTGTTTGTGTGAATATGTTTGCTGTGGGGAAGATAGGGAGTTATATTAGCAGAGGGGTTTATTCTGTTTCTGGACCCTTTCATCCCTTTGGTGGTGCAGTAGATATAGTTGTGGTTGAGCAACCTGATGGTACCTTTAAATCTTCTCCATGGTATGTTCGATTTGGTAAGTTTCAAGGGGTTTTAAAGGCTTCTGAGAAGGTTGTTACTATCAATGTTGATGGAGTGGATGCCGATTTTACCATGTATTTGGATCATAAGGGAGAAGCTTTTTTTCTTCGGGAGGTGGACCCAGAGGAAGGAGAGTTGGAGCGATATGCTACGTCTGGAGATGAGATGGATGTAAAGACTGAATTTTATAGAGTTCACAAGTCTAAGAGCTATAATTTTGATGCTAATCGCACTGATCTGGTTTCTGAACTCGACTCAAGTGATGGGAAGAGTTCACCGTTGAATAATAGCCGTCGAGGAAGGCTTTTTGGGCTTGCTTTTGGTAGACGGTCGATTAAGGAAAATGGATTTCAGGATGGAGAGGGTGGTCCTGGAGTTGACAGGGTTAGCTCTATGGAACGCGCCGAGATTGCTGCTGACTTGTTAGATTTAAGGTGGACAACTAACCTAAAAGTTGGTCCGCCTAAATTGCCTCCTTCAAAGTCGCATAAGTTTAACAAGGACAACTCTTTCGTATGTGGTGATGATACAAACAAGGCATATTCTTCTGTTTCAGGTGATGGCATCGAGAGAAGCGATGATGCAGAAGTTCCAACATCGACAAATCCACTAAATTATATGGGGAAATTGTCTTTAGAAGAAACATATATGAAAATTGATCTCTCTTCAGATAAATCACATGTATCCACCAGAGTTGATAATGGTGTTATCACTGCGGGCGAAAATGCTAGACGTGAATTTTCTGAGGTTCCTAGTCTATCCTCGTGGAATGATTCAGTGGAAGAGCAATTCACGTTTAGTGATCTTGATGATCAAAAGGTGAACAAAAATGTACTGCTGTCACCAGGACATAAAGACTGTCTTCCTCGAGATACCTCGGAAAGCAGTGAAGACGAGGTCACTGAAACTGGTGTTTCAGACTGCAAGCTTGTTCAAGGTGATAGTGATTCTCCAAGCCCTAAAGATAATTTGAATAGGGTGTATAGTCCTATTAGCATTTCCATGCCCAACTTAATGTTTGAGGGTGATGGCGTAATTTCATATGGTGACCCTGAGCGTCTAGGGCATTCTTTGGATTCGAACCTTGAAGCTTTTAAAATAGTTAATGATGTGCTAGTTGATTCAGAGTGTAATGCAGATCAGGAACAAGTGGAAAGTGTACAGCTCGAAATCGATAGCTCACGTATATCTGAGGACATAAAAAAGATCATTTCAGATCCCGCAGTTGGTAAGTCAACTATCACTTTCATTATCATATCTTTTAGCACATTATCATTCAGTAAAACTAGTAGAAATTTGGTATTTAATTAACATTATACAACAATCAAAATTACCCTAGTGACTCAATATATCACCCTCGTGGTAATGGGGTTTTGATGCATGCATCTGAACCGTTATATTACATAACTCCTATGCCTCAATAGCTCCCACGTTTGGTGGGCTTGGGGTAGGATGCGTGCATCCTTACTTCTATAGTTCTATAGTTCCATGTCAAAAAAATGAATAGAAGTTGCTTCCACATGATCCATTATAAAATGTATCAACACTCTTCTACTCCATGCTATAAGAAGCTTAGAGAGATTAGTGAGTCATTTGGTTTATTCCATTATATGCCAACGCCTAATGATGGTAATCCTTTGGCCCCATTGGAAACAGGATGTAGGTACATACTGCAATGTTTGATGGAGCCCAATGTTGAGGGTACTATGTTCTGTGTATCACAGTTTTGTTTTTGCGCATAAGCGGCACTACATCACGATTGTACCATTTTTTGTACCATTTTGTAGTTTCTACAGGCATACAAGCTCAATCTATACGAGTTGCGAAAAGTTAGTTATAGAAAATACAAGGTCAAACAGAATTACAGATACAAATCTTAATAAAAAGGACAGAAGGGACCTAAGGAATAACTTAATAACGAGAAAATGTTGCGATTTTTTTTTGAAGTTAGAAATGAGTCCACCAAAGTTCATTTGGAGGTGGTACATACTATAAGGTTGAAGTATGGGATGATATTTTTCATATTTTGAAATTTAAAATTACCTTAATTTGCTGTTTATGCAGAGGTATCTCTTTGCAGACACTTGTTATCTGAGGGGATGGGCTATGAAGCTGCTACAGTTGCATTTGATGCTGAAAAAATGGATACTGACAAATTTTCTTCTCTTGGTCCTGAGATTTTGAAAAATGAAAAGCTTGTTGTCAGAATTGGTGGTCTCTATTTTCCGTGGGATGCAGCTTTGCCTATTGCTTCTGCTATAGGTTCTCAGGAAATGGAAAAAATGCTGGAACCCAGAGGTATGATAGCTGTTGGTCAAGAAGATGATAGAACCCCTGAAGGGATGCAAAAGTCTACGAATCCCCAAAGTGGGACCTGGAAAATTTGGCCTTTCTTGTTCAAGAGATCAAACAGTATGCAAGGCAAACGTGTAGACTCCGAGCATTATTCTGAGAACCCTTTAGTCAAGATCAAAGACATGGATGCTGCCCGGCCCAAACACTCAAAAAGGAAAATACGGGCAAAGGCTCCCACTTCTGAGCAACTGGCATCTCTGAAATTGAAAGAGGGCAAGAACGAGGTCACCTTCACATTTTCGACAGCAATGCTCGGGAAGCAGCAGGTTAGTTGCATTTGATTTCAGTTGATGAATTTTATTTTTTATTTTTGTTACAATTTCTATTTCACTGTTGTAGTTTGTTTGATGGTCTTGAACCTCGGTTTGATACTTGATCTCAGAAATCGTCATCAAGGACTGTTGTCAGGTGTCGTGTTATGAATATGACCGATACTGTCTCCAAAATGCGTTGACGGCAATCATCAAAATGTCGATTAGTTGGCCATGAGATTTAATAGTGTGTTTATCTCTAATTGTAACAGGTTGATGCCAGAATATTTTTGTGGAAATGGAATACGCGGATCGTGATCTCAGATGTTGATGGGACCATTACTAAGTATGGATTACTTCCACTTTTATCCTGCCTTCAAGTTGAGATTTGACTGAAAAAGTCATGACCCATCGTTTTACTGCAGTGTAAAAAACGTCTGCAGTTACCGTTTATGAAATTATGCTCATGAAAGTTTGAACATTTTGTCACTGCCTTTTTTCCTGTCTTCATTTTCTTTTCCACGAAATTATATGTTCTGAACAGTTTAGATAATTGATTTCTTTTTCTTATCTGGCGGAACCTTTTAATGTCTAGAGTATTCATGTAGTGTGCCTGGATTTATGTTGACAAGATGCTGTTGGTGGGGTTTAGCTAAAGAGATAAACTTAGAACTATTTGCAGGGCAGAGGAAGCATTTCCTAAATTATGTGTCTCGAACTATTACGCTTATATGTCCTCCCTTCAAATCCAAACATCCCATAAATTGAAACTTCATCTCGCGGGACCAGGGTGTTTGGATTTGAAGCGAGAGTGTAATCGTTTTGTTGCGCCCATGAGAACCTTACAAACATTCAAGTACTTAACGGAACTATATGTTTGTGTCTTTCATGAGTAATAGTTATTTACATCTGAATCTAACTTTGATAATCTTTCAGGTTGTTCCTTGGGTTAAGTATTCTGTAAACTTTGTACAATATTTTGTTAATTAATCTACACCTAGCCTAATGCTGTATTGGGCTATATTAATTTTAGTTGATGATGTGTGTAGTAGACCCTTCACCCCTGATTTGCGCTTGGGTTAATATCTCATTTCTCGATAGAGTTTGTTGAGTTTTACTAGCCGAGCTCATCTAAATGGGAAATTAGGGTACTAGAAGTGGCTGACTGTATATGGTTGACAGTTTTCCTGACACCCTGTTAAATATTGTTATTCTATTCGTTTTACGATATATGTATTATGTGTCTGCATCTGTAATAATGAACAACATCGTCACTCCAATGCAGCAATACCTTATGGGCTCCACAAATGGCAGAGTTCTTTTGGAGGGAGAGTGGTGGGTGGGTGAATGTTATGTTACTTAGACTCGTTAAGAAGTACCCAATGTGGGTGTTTGTCCAAGTGTTGAATTTGGCCATTTTCTTGAAAAATCTGCATATTTTGGCTTAAATGAGGTGCCCAATTGTCATACCCATGTCCAAGTGTTGGTGTCGGATATGGTTACATGATGGATTAAGAACAGTCAGAGTGACATATCATGGATGTAGTCAATGTACCCAGGCAGCCTTACCCTTAACTATACAATGAGACTGTTTGGATGACCCATAATGAAAACTGTGTCTGACGTTGGCGTTGAGTGACCGTAAAAAGATAGTTCTTTTTCGTCAAACACTACCTTGCCTTGATCTGATTTTCAAAGATACTACCTAACATTTTAATTTTTGTTTTTACCTAACATTTATGTTTTTTTTTTCCCGAACACTACCAAACGCAACATTTTGGGCAAAATTACATATCATAATTTTTCCTAAAACTCCCTAACTTTCTTTCCTTTTCCTCAAAGTTACGTAATCATTTTTTCCCCTCCAAATTTAATTATCATTTTCTTATACTCCAAACAATTTTATATTGTTCACTTTCCTTATTTTTACTCTACAGATTCTTGTTGATGAACTCCCATATAAAAGTTTGTATTATCAATTTATCTCTAATATAACCCTCAGCAAAAAAATCCTATCCTATTAATTGTATTTGAAAAGAGGTGACTGTTGGGTAGTGTTTGACAAAAAACCCTAAAAAGAAATGAAACTTATTTAATGGGCTTGTTTTTTGCATTCCGCATAAGTAATCCAGAATGAGTGTGGAGAGGTTTAGGACTTTAGGAGATTTGTATCTTGCTTGGGAAGGCATTGTGATTTGTGAAACAAAATATTTGTGATTATTATGAGCTTGAGGGTTCCATATGTCTCAGTGGAGCACCTGCTGAGATAGACTATTGATAAGGGGGTTTGTAATTAGGGGAAGCTATTGTTGCTGGCTATAGTCGTAGAGACCAGAGCTTTTGTGAATAAAGATACAGTTATTTTTCTCGCTTCTCTGTTGAGTTATTGAGTTATTCCATGGGTGGTCTTTGGGTTACGACTAAGTTTTATTCTGCATATTTCTCATGCCACAATATTTTGTTTTCATTACTTGCTTTTTCTCTTTACCGTCCTCTCATTGCTGTTGATACTTCTTTATTTTTGTATTTTAGATGTAGTTAACACGTAGAGGCAACCTTATTGCAAACTATCTCTTAATTTATTCAACATTGAATGTGCAGATCGGATGTACTTGGTCAGTTCATGCCTTTGATGGGAATGGATTGGTCACAGACGGGTGTAACTCATCTCTTTTCAGCTATTAAGGTTTGTTAGTTGTCTTTTGCAGGAAAAAAGAAAATACTGGAACCTCCGTTGTAATAGTCTAGTAGATAGGTTGCACCTGACAAGGAATTTATGCAACCGAATAATATATAGTGGACACTCAGATTTATCCAATTCTCGGCTAATGACTTTTTTTTCTGGTGAGAGTGAGCATTTATGTTTTAACTTGTATATGACTGCCAATCGGTCTAGTTTAAAGTATGACTGCCGGACACTTTTCTTCCCAGAGATTCAAATATGAATTAAAAAAGCCAATACTTTGGAAAGTCATCCTCCTTTTGGAAAGCCGCCTTCCTTAGTATACATCACAGTACTACATGAGGTTTAGTGTTCGTCAGTCAATATTATTTTCATATGCTAGTGTTGTGTTTTGCCTTGAGTTGGGCCTTATCTGGTAAAGGTTCAGGATTGCTTGTTTGGTGATTAATTTTGAGTTCAAGGATAATCTTTTGTTTCTATGAAAGTGGAGCATAACTTAGTACTCTTACTGCTATATGAGTGTTACTTTTTACGGGTGGGTCAGTTACTTTTGTTGGATAATTGATTCTAAAATTAGTTCCTATTAATTAGGAATAGATAGTGGAAATCAAGAGTCCTAGTTTGTAGTGTTTAGTTAAGTTAGTGGTTGCTTATTTAGACGTGGGATTATGCACCCATATTTGTAGTCATTAGTTATATTAGAAGTAGGTCGTATGCCTATAAATAGGTCTATGTTATTTCGTTATTAATTGAGTCAGTTTACGGAAACTTTCTCCATATTATTTCAGTCTCCTCTCATATTTTAGTCTATCAAACAACCTGCTATATTTCTTTCATCGTGCCCCGTTCAGTACCTCCGTGCCGAAACCCGAAATCAGTTTCGTCTCGCTCCCACCGTGCTCACCAGATAATCAGTTAATCACCTCCCTCCATCAATTAAACAAGACGAAACTACCAGCCGGGCTACCAGCCGCCTGCCAACCGGCTGGTGGTCCATTTCATCAAATTTTACCATTTTGCGCTACTATACTCGACGCCGGGCGTGCCTCCGGCAGCCGGATAACCGGCCCTGAGCACGACACCACCATGTTTCCAGCCACCTCCGCTCCTTCAATCTAGCCAAGCAAAACTAAACTCAGAACTGACGTCCAAGTCTAAACTCGAGTCCAGTCCAGCGCAACGAACCACTGCTATTTGAATCATCAATGATGAAATCAAAGCTGAAATCCGAGCCCGGAATTCAAAACCATCTCGCACACTCCGACGAGCCATCATCAATCATAATGGTCGAGTCGAGGTTTCTGTTCGAGTGACCCAGGCAATTGGGAATTGGCTTGGTAGCTGATTTTTGAAGATGAAATAGAATAAAGAAAGGCAGAAAAGACCCTTCTGCCCTTATTATAATGTGTGAGCTGTAGTGTTGCGTTTTGTTGGTTTTAATATGTCGTTTCATTTAGACACTCAACCATATAAAAACAAGGAGGGGGAAGTGAGTAATGGGCCTCGCTTTCATACGCAGGCAACGCAGCTTGTGAGTTTAGAAAAAAAAAAATACTATTTACTAGTTTCTCATCTAGTTTATTTAGGAATTAATTAGTTCAATTAAATTACACTAAATGTTAAGCTTTTATAATCCAAATATTAGATTTCATCTAGTTCAATTATTTTCTTTCTTATGGTATCAATTTCTCATCTTTCTCTTTATTTATTGTTTTCTTTTATGACTTGTTATTTAGATAATTATATTGTTTCATATATTCAAAGCTTCAATCTTTATTAATTTATTAGTTATGTTCATTTCATGTTTAGAAGTAGTTAGTAATTTAATTATTATTATCTATTTAAGTCATATATGTGTATTTGCATATTGTGGTTTATGTTGGTACCAATGTGTGTTTGGTATGGTTTAGGTTGGTTGGTTACTTGTGGTTGTGGTTGAGGTATGTTGGAGGAGCTTTGGTTGTTGAAGAGACGTAAGACGGATCAAGAGACTGTCTTACGCTTAGGTCGCCTTTTGGAGTTTCTCACTCCAAAAGGGATGTGCACATTAATGACTTGAGTACGGAGAGACTTGCGATACGTCGCAACGTCGGGCAG
>JAOWBH010156273.1:0-11679 GCA_028566215.1 Silene coronaria | reverse complement strand
GTTTATTTTAAGGAAAATCACCATATTTTTGGTGTTTTCTAAATTTATACTTTAACCAAAACTATATAATATTTACATTAAAATCCTTTGATCGGATCCATCACACGGTGCTATTGATTTACAACTATATAGTATAATTAATTTGTATAAATTTCTTTAATTACATTGAAATCTCTTGATTTCTGAATTTATATAATAGTATTGATGAGCTAAGTATGTAAGTAACCACTTGTACATTTATCTTGACATCAACGATCAACGAAGAAAATTATGTGCAACTATTATGTGTGTTAAAACTTCGATTAAAGTAGTACAGGCAAGTCATAGCTGCATTAGGTATGCTGTATGATCATAGTATTCACATTTCACACTCATTATTATCTTAGAACACTATTCACCTGAGATGAAGAGGTGACTAGAATACATGGAGTTATTGGCAAGGAACATCAACTAAGATGCATTGGCAATTGGCATCAGTCTAATCTTTCTAGCCTAATAGAGTTCTACATGTAAAATTATCGCTTAATAAAGTTATATTAGTAGACGAAAATTGGCTATAACGAACTGTATGATTGAAAGAACTCAACCAATTCTCTGCTGAAAGACCCTCATATATATCGGTCAAGAGCGTCGTGTCTTCTTGCTCCAAGAATAAATCATGTCGAGTAGTAGGTTGTAAAGTTTACAAGTTCTACTTGCAAAGGTTCTTGAATCCCATGTACTCATGTCTATCAATCTTTCGTATCATGTTCGTTACCCCAACTCTACCTATAACATGATATCAAATACATTGTGAGAAATCATGACTCCGGTTGTCCTGTTGATCTATATAATTTAATGGTTTATCATGGAGTCAATAGGATAAATCCAGATCATTGCACAAAAATCTAAATTCGACTTGTTTTGGTAACGACTCAACATGGAATAAAGCAATAACAACAGCATTATAAAATAAGTGCCTCAAGGCTCTCGTGTAGGGTAACTGGGTAAGAGAGTCGGAAGAGTGTCGGATATACGCATCCTACGAAACTTTATCGTCATGTCAAGAGGTTGTTTTGAGATGAATCATAATGGAATTGGGCATCAAGTGACCGCTACTCTACAACATAAAAAAGAAGCACAACCATTTTTGTAAATAGAATTTGCTTTATTCCATCGTAGCCCATAGACGAAGAAATAAGCCTTTGGCTCCATTGGAAATGAAACAAAGGGAGTAAAGCAACGAGACTCCCTCAACTATCTACGCTTCTTTTGATATGAAGTAGCTGTTTGTGGATGCAATTCTCGATTTCTCGACTTACCTTTCTTCATATATGAGTGATGAGTCATCTGTAAGTAACTTTCTTTATGTTTTAAACAGAATGGTAAGGTCTTGTTACTCTTGTACATCACTTGCTAGATGACTCATCACTCATACTATTCTCAGGGTAGTGTCGACGTATCTAAACTTGATAATGCTCAGAACCTCTGATAAAAATTTGGAAATTGCCCAATAAGCAAATTGAACTAACCTAAAGAGAGAGCGCTGACAAAGATTGTGGAAGCTAGAATGAAGATGATGAGGGATGCCCTCCCCAAAATGATTATCAGCTTCCTGACATGTTGTCCGACAAAGGCAGCAACGGTTGCCACAGCTACAAAGTACATCACTGGACGTTTCATTCAAATAAAAACTCAGCATCTTCGTTATCAGGAAATATAGTATGTGTTCTCTGAGATGGTTGCACACGTAAGACTAAGACATTTATCATGTTATAAAATAATGGATGTAATATAAATGGTTTGGTTGTATGTATACAAGCGTCTCATAAAAGTTTTTGTACATGAACTGATTGTGAGAGCTTGATGGAACGAGAAAGGCTGCTCACCATAAGGCACTGGGAAACGTTTGAGATAGTACTCCACGACTGACATAGATGAAGAGAAGGTCATTTGATACAGTTCGTTGGATTCTGTTACATATTAGTTGTCCAAACAAGAGTGAGTCTAAGTTTGTTACAAATAACAGAATTTGTTAGAGGTTTACAGCTGGAGTTAGTTACAAAGACAGCTGGATTCTTGTATAAATAGGAATGTTGTAATCATTTCTTACATATTCAATGATAATCAACTTCTCTCAACAAAATATCTTCTTCTCTCTCTCTCTCTCTCGTTCTTTTATCTCTGTGTTCTAATCTTCCATAACCAAACTCCATTACCAAGAACCTTAAACCTCCATTAAAGGAGTCGATTCAGTAAAGCTCGAGCTCCTGTATCATCATTGCAAAGGTGGCTGTGGCACTTGACACCTGAAGCAAGCTATCCAAGTTAGTTATGTGTACACAGTTTAACAGGTTCGCACCTTAGTTCAGTAAGAGTTTGTGTTTGGCTAACATGAACATCATATGGAAATGGAACCTTCGATGCAATGTGGTACAAAAAAGTTGCAGCAAAAAAAAGACAAAAAAAGGAGCATATAAAGTTCGAATTTTTTTAACTTCCTAAACTATATAACATAAAAAGACAATCTTCAAATCTTCAATTAAGAGTAATTTTAAATTAGTCTAGCTCAATTTTGCAATTCAGGTCACTGCTCATTTTCGAGTTGCGTTAGGGCCAACTGCAAGAAGGAACGGTTCAACTCGGTTTTCAGTCTATTAGATAATTGTGATCGGGTCTTGGCTTAAGCTATTCATACAGGGTCATTCTGGTGGGAGGTCTGGTCTAGTTTGGAGTGAGTTGTTAAAGTTGAAAGTTGAAAGTCACCCCAAGACTTCAAAACAGTACCACATCTTACGGAAAGACCGTCTTACTCGGAACCTTTTGCCATTCACGCAGACACACCTGCGGAGGAACTCCTAGTTCCAAAAACAGAGGACCTAAAATAAATTCACCACCAAGGCCGAGTAAACCACCAACCATACCAGCCAAAATGCCACAAGCGCAATATAAGAAGAGCTGGTGCAGTTTCCAGTCAGTGGTTGCTTCTCCTTTGGATGAGATTATTCTCCGTCCTTTGTATAGGCGTACAGCTTCATATAAGGATACACCAACAGAAACAGGTATCTGGAAAATAGAATCATCATATATAAACATTTATTATTGATAGACAGGTGAATCTTGTATGAGAGTCTCACACGTGACTACGTGAGACCGACCCAAATATTTTTATATTACAAGTATTAATAAGGTTGATGTGATGGTGTCACATTTCAGACTGTTTCATACTCGTATAAGTTTTTGTGCAGACAGATTTAATAACAGTGATATACGTGCACACATTAGTACCTGCAGCAAGTTCAACGCCCAGTACCATATTGAACAAGTAGCTGTTTTTTCCTGTTGAAACAAAATTTTAAAATAAGTAAAAGAAATATTGAAGACCGACAGTCGAGAGTTAAGACAGTTAAGACGGATTTGGAGAGGACCTTCACAATCTGAATAGCAAGGAATGTGATCCAAACAAAGACAAGCAGGCCAAGTTCCTTCCAGCAAACATTCTCACTAATTGAAACCTATTAAAATCACTTCTATCTTGAGTTAAACAGTTGAGTTTACCGATAAGGTTATAGGAAATCAGCTTCTCTGTGGCCACTCACTTCGGGTTCTTTGGGCACTTTGTTTGGACCTCTTGGAAGGGGCTTATATTCAACTCCGTCACTAGCAGTGCCTGAAAAATGTACCAAAAATAATGTTATTTTTCATACAAAGTGCTCGGATGGCAAACAGCTTTGAAGTCTTTTGCTGATTTATTTTAACGAGTAGTAGATCATTTACCATTCGACTCCATGCGCTTCACAGCCTCCTGAACCAAAAACAAATTTCAAAAAATCTCACATGATAAAGCCTCATGATACGACTATCATGAGACTGGCCCATATATTTAGTTCTTCTTTCACTACAGTCTTAGTTGATTATGAGTATAGGTATGCTTTTTAGTTATATATGATGCGACTGCGTGCTCGCGTCTCACATTACGTTAATATGCGACAGGCTGTCAAGAGACTAACTAACGCCTTTAACGAGACAATTTATGGCAGTCCAAGATACAATTCAATTTAAGATCGTACACTGCAGGTATATGCACAAATAATAATTTCAGAGTTCTGACCTTCTTGAGTATGGTTTCTTTTTTCCAAGTTTCAACACCTTTCGAGAATGCTTTTGTAGAAGTACCTGCAAATTATGCACAGATCAGGGTGTCATACCTACCATCCGAATGCACAAATAAACTCGAGAGACAGCTGAACTCAAAATTACCTACGAATAGTACAATAAGCAAAACTGTAACCATCCAATCAGCAAAAATTACATTAAATGCAACTCCGATACTAATTCCCAACATGAGCATTGGTTGGAATAGCAGAGCCAAGTCGTAATCTATGATTGGCATATCAAGAGTTGGATGCCTCAGTTTCAGATTGTAGTATACAGTTGAACCTGCAGCGCCTATAATCATACCTAATCATGGGGAAAAAAATCACGTAGCTGTCAGAGACTCAGAGTTGAGATAATAAAATGTGGCATTTTCTTGCAAAAGTTGGCAACATGTCTTATTAATCAAAATTCATCCATTGCATGAAATCTGAAGACATTGATAAGCCGATTTTGTTGCGTAGAAGAATATGGTATACATCATGTCCATTTCCAATGGTATAACACAAAATAGGCAATTAAACTGGTCGCATTTCTTGTACTGTGGAACAGAGCGATACAATGTCGACATAATTATAAGTGTGTGTTAGTTAGAAACAGATACATCGGATCCCTTGACCCTACCAGAGGGAGGCTCAACGGAAAACTGTTGTAAAAATAACAATATACAACGCTCACAAATGAATATATGACCCTGGGACAATCAAACTTGTAGAATTTGCAGAATTATGAAGTGATTATTATTGAGATTGTTTGTAGATAGAGAATAGAGAGAAGGAAGAAGAAATTATATTGATTAGAATCTTACAGAATACAAATAATGAATACAAAACAGAGTATTTATAATAATGAATAACCGACTTAAGCTAACCGTTTTTAGCTTGCTGACTCAGCACTAATAATAACTAACTAAGTTTGTTATTAACAGAATATTAACAGAATATCTATAACAAACTTTGTATATCTCAATATTCCCCCCTTAAGCTGGACTATCTTTAAATCTAAGTCCAAGCTTACAAGAAAGGAAACGATGCTGATCAGCTCCAAGTGGCTTGGTCATAATATCTGCTAGCTGATTGTGTGAACTGATATGTCTCGTAATTAATAACCCTGATTGTTGTTTATCTCGAACAAAATGGCAATCAATGGATAAATGTTTCGTCCTTTCATGAAATACTGGGTTTTCTGATATATGCAAAGCTGCCTTGTTATCACAGAATAAGGGTATTGGCTGTTGTACATCAACTTGTAAATCTCTTAATAATGCCTGTAACCAGACTATTTCTGAAGTGGTATAAGAAAGACTTCTGTACTCTGACTCAGCACTGCTTTTGCTAATGGTGACTTGTTTCTTAGTCTTCCAAGACACCAAGGACTGCCCAAGCAAAATACAGTAGCCACTCAAAGATTTGCAGGAGAAAGCACATTGTGCCCAGTCTGCATCACTATATGCAGTAAGCTGTAAATCACTTTGTGATTTATAGAATAACCCAGAGTTGATTGTACCCTTCAAGTATTTGACCACATGTAGGGCTGCCTGTAAATGTGGTACTCTAGGTTGGCCAACAAATTGACTGAGATGCTGAATACTGTATGAAATATCAGGTCTTGACATGTTTAGATAGAGTAATCTTCCCACTAGCCTCTTGTACTGCTCAGGATTATCCAGCAAATCTCCCTGATCAGTAGATAATTTCAAACCTTTCTGCATTGGGAATTTTACAGGATTACAATTTTCCATTTGTAAATCAGAAAGAATGTCAAGGATGTACTTTCTTTGATTGATCATAATTCCTGTACTGTTTCTGGATATTTCCAAACCTAAGAAGTACCTCATTTGTCCCAAATATTTAATAGAGAAAGCCTTATCCAATTGTTCTTTAACATGACTAATCTCAATAGTAGAAGTTCCCGTTAAAAGAACATCATCAACATATACCAAAATGGCTGTAAAATCCTTTGTAAGCGTATCAGTTTTTGTAAATAATGAATAATCTTGCCTAGACTGAACATAGCATAATCTCTGTAGAAAGTTTGTTAACTCCTTGTTCCATTGTCTAGAGGCTTGCTTCAACCCATAGAGAGATCTTTTAAGCTTACACACCATTCCTGGTTCAATGACATACCCTTCTGGAGGCTTCATATAGACATCTTCATCTAGAAAACCATGTAGAAATGCATTGTTTATGTCCAACTGAAACAGAGGCCAACCTTTAGCAGCTGCCAAAGCTAATAATGTCCTAACTGTAGTGAACTTGGCAACTGGAGAAAATGTGTGCTTGTAATCCTTGTCTTTAACTTGGTTAAACCCTTTTGCAACCAATCTTGCTTTAAACCTCTCAACTGATCCATCAGGTTTATATTTAATCTTGTAAACCCACTTAGATCCAATGGGTTTATAACCTTCAGGTAAAGGTACAAGGTCCCAAGTTTGATTATCCTCTAAAGCTTGAACTTCCTTTCTCATTGCCTCTACCCATCTGTCATCCTCTTTGGCTTGATTATAAGCATAAGGCTCATGTTCTTGAATAACATTAGATAGTGAATTGATATAAGTATGATCAAATTCTTCTAGATTGTTTAAAACTTCAGTTTGAAAAACTGTATGATGAACAGAACTGGCTGTAGAAGTACTCTTCCCAGGTAATAAGAGTTGATAACCCTGTAATCTAGTACTCAACTGCCTTGGCCTAGTAGACCTCTTGATTGGAATAATAGGAACAGATGTAGACTGAGTGGAATTTTGAGCTGTAGAATTAATATTAAGATGTGTATTCTGACCTTGGTCAGAGGCTGGAGAAATAGTGGGTACACTAGTAGATGCTGGTGAAGCAGTAGATGCTGAAGTAATTATATTATCTTGAACAGGAACAAGTAAGGAAGAAGTTGCTGGATTAACCAGCTCAGTAGTAGTGATAAGCAGATCAGCATTGTCTTTGTCATTTTTGTATGGAAAAACATCTTCTTGGAAGAGTACATACCTACTAACAAAGACTTTATGGTGCACTAGATCATACAACCTGTATCCTTTTTGGTTGTGAGGATAACCAATAAAAATACAATGTCTTGCCCTTACACCAAACTTATCAGTAAAGGTAGGTGGCATTGTTGCATAGCAACTACAACCAAAAACTCTTAATCTTTCATAATCAGGAGCATGATCAAAGAGTAACTCAAAAGGAGTCTTAAAATAAATGACAGGTGATGGCATCAAATTAATCAAATAAGTGGATGTCAAAAGACAGTCACCCCAAAATTTTATAGGTAGATTAGCATGCAATCTAAGAGCCCTAGCAGTCTCTAATAAATGTCTATGCTTCCTTTCTACCCTCCCATTCTGCTGTGGAGTCCCAACAACACTAGTTTGATGAACAATTCCCTTGGATTTAAATAAATCACCACAATATATTTGTAAAAATTCAGTACCATTATCAGATCTAACCATCTTCATTTTACCTTGAAACTGAGTATCAATATAAGCTATGAAATCTTTAATCAAACTAGAAACTTGATCTTTATTTTGAAATAAGATAGTCCAAGTATTCCTAGAGTAATCATCCAAAATAGTTAAGAAATACTTAGCACCAGACATAGATGGTATTCTATAAGGACCCCATACATCCATGTGAACAAGATCAAAACATTGATTAGCTCTACTACAGCTGACGGGAAAAGGCAAACGATGATGTTTAACAAATATACAAGTATCACAAACAAAATTTTCTTTTATTATATGTTGATGTTCAGGTACAAACTTAAACTTGTCAATAGACATATGTCCTAATCTTGAATGCAATAAACTCACAGACTTAGAAACAACAGATGAAACAAAAACTTGAGAACTAGGAGCATTGTTATATTTATGCTTATTTATTACAGTAGAATGTAACTTGTCAACTACTATCCTTTTAATCAAAGCAGCCAAACGATTATCAACATCTTGTACTGGTTTATAAATTCTGTAAAGATCCCCAATCCTCCTGCCCTTAGCAACAACATTCTTACTTGAAAGGTCCTGAAAATCACATCCAGTGGCAGTAAAAACAACAAATATCTTATTATGATCAGGTAACTTGCTAATAGAAAGCAAATTTTGCTTAAAATCAGGAATAAGAAACACATTTAACAACCAAATATTGTCAGTAAGCTTAACATTACCCATTTGATAAACATGTTTAACACTACCATCAGGCAAACCTACCTTAATAGGTTTCTTTAAAACTTGAACATTAGACAAAATATTATGATCAAACGTCATATGATCAGAAGCTCCACTATCAATAATCCAATTAGGCATATATTCAGTTCTATGTGCAGTAAAAGCATGAGAATGAACAGAATGCATACCTGCAAAATTAGAAGAAGAAATGCTTGATTGTTGATCAGTAATTCTTTTGTATACCTGATCAACAACAGAAGAAATTATCCCATCCAAAGCATTAATATTGACCATATTACTTGAATTAGAAGTAGAACCAGTAGCCCCAGTATTAGAAACAAGAAATACATTATGACCATTGCTTAGAACAACATCATCCAGAGGAGAATCTATAGTCACAATGTCAGTAGAATTAACTGTCTTTTTAGGCTGAGAGGATTTGTTAAAACCATTCTTTCCTTTACCCTTGTTCTTATCAGGATATCCCCTAATCACATAACAATGCTCAGGATTATGGTCAGTCTTTGTACAATGAGGACACTTAACCAATCCAAAGCAAGTTTCTCTTGTATGCCCATCTCTATCACAATGATCACAATGTTTGAGAACAATAGAACCAGTGATATTAGAATTAGAATTTGAAGAATTTGAGTTTTTCTGATAATTTCCTTTTTTTGTTCTCTGGCTGTCTAAAACTGACATATGCATTTGCTTCAGTTAGAGTACCCACAATGTCAGAAATCTGTTTCTGTCTTTCTACATTCTGTAACAACCCTAAAACCTTACTCATTGTTGGTAATGGGTCCATTGACAGTATTTGTGTCCTCACACTGTCATATCCATTATTCAGATTAACCAGAAACTGAATTAATTTTGCATTATTGCTCCTATCAACCATTCTTTTCATCAAAGTGCAGGTACAGAAATCAATCTTGCCACAAGAACATACAGGCAATGGATCAAGACTATCTAAAGTTTCCCAAAGATTCTTTAATTTCCCATAATATTCTACTAATGAGAGATTGTCTTGAACCACTGCTCCCAACTCTTTAGTTAGCTGATAAATCTCAAGGGCATTAGCTTTAACATATCTCTCGTTCAACTCATACCATAATTCCTTAGATGTTCTTACATACTTCAAATTTTCCTTCAAAGACTTATCCAGTGAGTTCAACATCCATCTTAAAACCATAAGATCGCATCTCACCCATTGATGAAACCGTTTGTCAGTGGTTGGAGGCATATGACAAGTACCATCAACAAATCCAAACTTATTCTTAGCACATAAAGCCATGATTAGTTCTCTTTTCCACCCCAAGAAATCGTGACCATCAAAGAGTATAGAAGAAAGTGAGGCTTTAGGTTGATCAACAGTACTCAAGAAAAGTGGATCATCATAGTAATCATAATTTTGGTTTTGTGACGCAGAAGATGTATTATTCTCAGACATAATTCTTGATTTTATGCAGAAAAGATATATGAATGAAGAAAGAATCCAGAAAATAGAATGCAAGTTTGAACAATATCACAAGAAAGAGATTAATAATCACCAACAGTTTTAATATGCGGAAGCAGAAATATTAGTATGATTATACCTTGTCTTTCTTAACAACAGAGTTTAGAAATCAATAACCCAGAATCAACGAACTGGATCGCTCTGATACCATGTAGAATTTGCAGAATTATGAAGTGATTATTATTGAGATTGTTTGTAGATAGAGAATAGAGAGAAGGAAGAAGAAATTATATTGATTAGAATCTTACAGAATACAAATAATGAATACAAAACAGAGTATTTATAATAATGAATAACCGACTTAAGCTAACCGTTTTTAGCTTGCTGACTCAGCACTAATAATAACTAACTAAGTTTGTTATTAACAGAATATTAACAAAATATCTATAACAAACTTTGTATATCTCAATAAAAATAATTGTAACAAAAAAAAGTGAGAACATGCATAATGTTAGTAAATTGAAATGACCATTTGTTTCCAAAAACAGCATGCATAATATTATCGTCACTACAAGTGAGCTCTTTTTTCGGACAACGCCCACAAATTTTACGCCCCCAACGGTCAACCGCTAAATTATGGCTCCACCACTTATCACACTAGTAAAGCTCCGTCCTAGACGACCTTTTTCCTTTCAGCCTTAATAGAACACCGGGACAATGTTGTTGACGGTGATTCATGATTGTCTAGTAATTGAGAGACGGTCTGATCTTAAGTTATTGAGGGATTGTTTCAGTCATACTCATTTATGTATTTTTTTTGTACTCCTTTTAATATTGATTGTGCACTTAAAATGTCTCTTTTATTTAGTACACATTTTAATAAAATTTGTGACGTTGTGATGATACTTGATAGTTCTCTTGTTAGTTGATGTCCACAAATTATTTCATAGTCAAGATTATTTATCATGACCTTACATAATTAGGTGACCACAGTTTTAACAACCAACGCTAATATTTTCCATGTTTGCGGCCATGCATGCTAGTAGAAAAATCGTTAATGATAATTGTCACGTTTACAATCGACGACAAATTAAAACAATATATAAAGGGTAGTCGATCAAAGGCATTTATTCATTCATGCATTAATATAAATACACACAAAATTCCGATCTCAATAAATTAAGCAAAGTGAATATTACAATCAAGTAGAATGAAGATGATGAAAATGGTACTCCTATCGATCATGGTCGTCTTCGTGGTGTTAGCCACCACAGCTTTAAGCGACACCAAAACGGATGTCGTAACCGATGCCACCCCCACACCTAGTTGCTTACAAGGCGGTGCCAATTGTGGAAATTCAAATATACCTTGTTGAGTTGTTGTGGTAATTTGACATGCAAGCCCTTCGTCTTTGTTCTTGGTGAACCTATAGATAGATGTCTATCTTAATTATTTACTCTTATGTTTTACGTCTAGTTACTTATGTTGTGTACTTACAAATGACCTGGCAAAATTCGACCCGACTCGACAAAACCGATCCGACTCGCCCGATATCAAACCCGTCCGACACCCGAAAATGCAAAAAAATCATAACATTTGAAACCGACCCAGTCCGATCTGACATAACCCGATTCTTAAGAACATCCGATAGCCGATATATCCCGAACCTCATGACACCGAAACCGATTAAAGCCGACAAGGAAAAAACCCGACCCGAGTAAGACTCAACTAACCGATACAAACCTGAATAAGACTATGTCTATAAGACTACAACTAACGGTAAATTTATAAATCAAGATTTTTTTGTACTCTTTTTAGTTTGTCATGTGAATGTTAAAATATATGAGTCCTCTATTACGGCACAAATATTAACACTTAGTTTATTTTAACTCTTAAATCTATGAGTTTGACTAAATTTATCGTTCTATTC
>JAOWBH010156262.1:0-11680 GCA_028566215.1 Silene coronaria | reverse complement strand
TACTGAACTGAACTGAACTGATCTGATCTGAACTGAACTAAACTGAACTGAACTGAACTAAACTGAACTGAACTGAACTGAACTGAACTTAATGGAGCTTAATTGAATTGAAAAGAACTGAAATTAAGTCCAAAAGAACAGGGCCTTAATAGACCTGAACTGAACTTAATAGAGCTAAATTGAACTTAATAGACATGAACTAAACTGAACTTATAAGAATTGAAATTAAGTCCAAAAGAACAGGGCCTTATACTCTTCCTTCCGCAATTATGAGAATTTTTTTTTTTTTTTTTGGCAATTGTACAATGATGAGATAAGTGATCGAGGTAAATGAAGTGCCGCCAATAAGTTATATCAAGCGTGAAGATTACCCCATTTTAAACCCCACAAATTCTCATTTGTGACGGCAGTTACGTTACAAGGAGCAATTGGAATGGCAAGTGGAAGAGGGGCTATGAGATTTCACAAGCTTGTGACTTTAACAAGCAAGACGGATTGTCTAAACACAATCATGAACATTTCGGGTGTGTTGTCATCGATTTTTTCAGGGATAAACATCCGTACAAGACCCAAACATTCATGTAAGATCGGAACTTGTCCAGCAAATTCGAGTTCTAGGTCAAGTTTGATGTCGCAATTTTCATAGCGAGTGAATTAATAAAAAGTTTCATTTATGTGGGAACAAGTTGGCCAATTCATGTGACTGGGTTGATTTGGCCCAGAGACTTCGGAGTTCGGAGTACTACACTCACCAAAAAGTTAAATGCATCTTTCTGGAAAGGCAATGAGATTTTAGGTCGAAGGTTCGACCCTTGATCTTGTTAGTTGTAGTAGTTATCATGGCCGAATATCAATTCCTCTGCCATAAATTCGGCATTTTGGCTGATACCTGCCCAGTTCAGGAACCATGGTTTAGAGTGAGTTGCGTATCTGTACTACTGCAACTCTGAAACTTGAAGGCCGGATCCAGGAAGCTTGAACACAGCTTTTCTCACAACAGCCGGAAACTTAAAGAAAAGCATGGAAATATTAGAGAGAGATACTCTGTGGATCAACAGGATGCAACTTACCGAGAGCCAAATTACAAGAGCATCTGATCAGCATGGTGGTAAGGTACTAGTAGAAGTTGCCACAAACATAGAAACCATCAGCTATCAATGTGAATCAAACAGAGAATGTGTTTCCATGCCTAAACGCGTAAGGTCCTTAAATGACCCGAACTTCAAAAATTATTATGTACAGATCCTAAAATGACAGAAACACAAAGAAGTACACGAAGTTTCAGACCCCTCAAATAACATGAGCAGAAAGTATAAAGCTGACCGCTTCCAATACCCCAGAGAAAACAAATTCCAGTAAACAAGAATGGCATGGTATAGATTGCCTTACAAGAAAGATATTAACTTCATACAAAAATCAGTATCATGGAAAGAATCAAGCTCAGTTTACAGGAATATAAGCTCATCAGCTTATAGGTTACATAAGCAGTGGCACTGCAAGTAGCTAGCCGCATACAAGGTTATCGAGTTAGACACCAAGCTCTTGCTCAAACGATATGAGATCTAACCGCACTAAACGACTTAAATCACAGCCTATATGGTAGATATTAAGCTTTTACAAGGCATACAAATTAATGAAGCTGATAGACACCCTTGACTTCACGGACCTGCAATGTTCTCCACAAACAAGTGTGAAGGATACTTAAAACAGCCAATACCAAAAACAGGTGTTGACTCGCTAAGGAACACTGTAGAAAGGTAACAGGGGTACGAGTACCACAGCATTAAAGGGTGTTTGGAAAGGCAGATCTGATATACGCTTGGTGGCTTGGACAATAGAACCAGTGAAAAATGATAAAACAAGGTACACGTCTCTTTAGGATGCAATTACATAGTACGATACAGAGCAATTGCAGAAAAATGTGTCGGTTTATTATTCAAGAAATTCTGGTGACTGTACAAAATATTGAAATTTCCTGATTTACAGTCTAAAAACAGATTTAATCCAAGACAAAGTAATGTTCGGTATGATTCTACTATAATTTACTTGTATTACTGTATTCTCTTCAAATAAATCATCACAAATTCTAACATTTAAATTAAGTGTATGGCTAAACCGCAACATATACTATGAACAAACATAAGCTCACCGAAGCTTCTTCCTTGACCTATGTGAGTATTTAGAGGCATGTGACGGAGAATACTCCACTGGCAACTCAGGAGGCGGTAATTCACCAGTTAGCATCCCAACAACTTCTTTCATCGAAGGCCGTCGGGCTGGTGACTTTTGCAAACAACAGAGAGCAATTATGATGCAATATCCAGCTTGTTCTTTGTTCAAAGAACATATCTTGTCGTCAACCAAATCAAGAAGCTTTCCCGAACGAGCAAGTTGGCGGGCCCAAGATAAGAGATTTGCCTTGTGGAACTCAGACATGGGCGAGCCAGTCACTTGCAAAGGGCGTCGCCCAGCAATAAGAACTAACATAAGTACACCAAAACTGTACACATCACACTTTTCGGAGAGATCACCACCCATGCTATACTCAGGGGCAATGTAGCAGACAGTTCCCCTCATACTTGGTGTACTACTAATCCCACCACTCTTGGGTATCTCCCCACTCATTGAATCAAAGCTTGGGTGGCGCCCCTTCCAAAGATCACCGCTCAACCCATCCAACCACCAATCAACACTACTCCGACTACTCATCCTACTTCTACTTCTAGTCTTCTTTTTATTTTGGTCTAAATACATCTCTTCGTCTCTAGGCCACCAGTTTTCCTCATGATCGCTCTTTTCCCCTTGATGCTTCTTTTTCTTTTTTTTCTTCTTCTTTGCAAGTTCCTCAGAATACTCATCTTTCCACCATTCCCTCACAGGCCTTCTCTTTTCTTTCTTCGACGTCCCATCATCCATCGACATCCACCAATCCATCTTCTTCTTCCCTTTCTTCTTCTCCATTTTCTCCACTTTCTTCACCTCCAAAACACTAGTTGACGCTCCACCAACATTCCAATCATTATCCGGCCTATCCATCGCAACCTCCATCCCCATCCACTCCATCACATACTCCTTCACCTTCCCTTGCTCCGACCCCCCTCCTCCTCGTCCACCACCATTCTCCTTCTTCCGCCACCAATCCCTACCTAAACCTCTCACACTCCCATCCACATTCTTCACCACTCTTCCACCCTCAACTCCCCCTTCCAAATCACTCTCCTTATCCACCACCGACTCCAATCCCTCAGCCGTAGGTGTAACCATAACCGTCTCAGGTGACGTCTCCACCGCTAATCCAACCCTAACCGGCGACTGATCCACAACAACACTCCCATCCTCAAACCCTACTGTCGTTGTAACACTCTCCGTTTCCAACACCGATCCACTATCCTCAACATTATTACCAGTATCATTAACATTAATCACAACCTCATGTTCATTATTATTAATATTAACAGTATCATAATTATCAACTAATTTCAACCTAGCAAGACCAAAATCAGCAATCTTAGCAACAAAATCATCATCTAACAAAACATTACTAGGTTTTACATCACCGTGAATAATCGGCGGATCGCATTCATGATGCAAGAACGCTAAACCTTTCGCAACATCAACCGCAATCCGATGCCGTGAGCTCCACTCCATAACCTCCTTCAATTTCTTGTGTAACAAGCAATCCTGCAAATTTCCATTCCTCATAAGCTCATAAACAAGACACATACGACGTCGTCTCCTCGAAGTCGCAAACCCTAACAATCTCACAACTCGGTCCGAGTCAACCAGGCGGTCCGCAAGCGCGATCTCGTTGTGAAACTCGCGTTCACCTTGGAGTGAACCGGAGTCCATGAGCTTGACCGCCACGTGGCGGTGGTTCACCATGCCGGAGTATACGGCGCCGAAGCCGCCTTGACCGAGGCGGCGGGAGTGGTGGAAGTTCTCGGTGGCGCGGCGGAGTACGGCGAAGGAGAATCGGCGAGGACGGCGGTTGTTGTTGTGGTTTTCCGGCGAGGGTGACGTGGAGGAGAGAGAGTGTTTGAGACGGCGGTAGATGAAGAGAAGAAGTGTGAGAAGAGAGACTGTGACGGCGGCGCCAGCGATTGGGGGAATTACATAGATGACATGGCGATGGTGGTGGTGGTTAGATGTTGGTTCGGGTGATGACATGGCGAATTAATTGTTTCCAGTTTGGTTGAGACACGAAATGGGACAGAGGATTAGCGTTCAGGATTGAGTGTTTTTTCTGTCCTTAAGGGGGGCTAAATAAGGGATAGTTGTGGTGAGGACATGATAAAAGGACGGTTTTGAGTTGGTTACGGGAAAATGAGACAGAGAATTTACGTGGGTTTGGGAGAGGACCAAGAGGTGAACGTTGAGACTAAAATGGGGGTAGAAAGAATAAGAGGGGGCTGGGGTTGGGGTTGGGGTTGGGGTTGATTAAGTAAAGAAGGTGAAGTAATTAAGGAGGGAAGAAATGGCCGTTGGAAAAGGAGGCAAAAGCTGCAGACGAATAGAGAGAGTTGGGAGCCTTGGAGGCGTTTAATGTGAGGGAGGTCCTCCTCTCATTTTCTCTTGTTTCTATCTACTTCTCCACACTTTGCTCCTTCATTTACTTTTATGTACTTTTCAAGATAAAATATTTTTGTTTTTATTTATCCTTGCCTTTTTTTGATAGTTTTATTTGATTTTTTCCAAGAAGTCAAAGATTATATACAAATGTAAAATGCTTTATATCTATTGAAGTAAAGAATTAATTTGTAAAAACATGAGCTGATATTAACGAATAAAGTTCAATTAAAATAAACTGACATGAAATGAAATAAGTTGAAATTAAATCTAAAAGTATCTCCTACTGATATGTAAGACAATTTCTCTAGAAATATTAAAGACAATTTAATGAATAGACTCCTCCCGGATATGATTTTTCTTTCGTGAAAGTCAGAAATCAAACTCTTACGACTTGTTTAAAAGATGAGAGATCTTATCGCCCACCCCAACTAACTTTGATATGCAATCACTCATACTAATAAGATTACGGAAATAAACTTGCATCAATTACGCATCTCTAACTCTCTAAGTAGTACTTAACTACAAGTAGAAGATAACCACGTGTGTGACTTTGTTTGATTATAGAGGTGGATTGGGTGTAGAGTTGGTAATATTTGTTGTTTACTTGCTCATTATTCATAAAACAACCCACTTTTCAATTGGATCCTCCTAAGAAAACACATGCTATCATTCACTTTATTAAGTAAACACCCAAAAACCAAACAAACATCCAAGTTTGTTTTTCTTATGAGTTGGTTTGACAATTTCTCTTTAATAAATCACCTTTTGACTCTTGTGTTCTCCTATTATTGAGTAGATGTAAGACGGTTTTATAATGTGAAACTCTTGTTCACCTTTCTGTTTTGGAAATACGTTTGATGAACAATCTGATCATCCACACTCAATTTAGTTCACTTGTCATCTATTAGTTGGTATCGGTCTCTTTTATTAATATTTATTTAAGTCAAAATTAAAGATTAACAAATAATCGAGCTGGGGAAATTATTATATATTGAAGACCACCTAATACTAGCCATAAAATTATAATAAACGTCGCCCCGACTATAAAATGCCAAAATATCTTCAACTTTATATTCACAAGTCAAAATATTGAATTTGTAATTGATGGGATTTGTTAATTGGCAGATACGATTCCAAGCAAAGTTAGTGTACGGTCTATCAAATGTATATAGTTGAGTATTTCATTTGGCATGGGGTGGTTATATATTATGTGCGAATGGGTCATTGTCTCATTAGATATGACAATGACATAATCAATGCGTTGGACGGCAACCATATTGATTTATACACACTCTTTTCTTATGCTATACTTGATATTTTAATATGTGGACGTAGGTTATATACTTTATAAATCACTTTCGATATATGAAAATAATTAATGTAATTATGTTTCTAAGCAAATAAAAACAAAATTGTTATTTAAATTTGTGGCAACGTCTTTTGTGAAATTAAAACATGCAACACATAGTAATCTACTTTGAAAAGTGTATTGTGAGTGATGTAAAATAAGAAGTTATTATACAAAGAAATTTACTCTATAATATGTATGTATATCAATATTAATTGGAGACCAATGTGTGTAGTAACCATGAGATTTGAAGAAATAATTTTCAAGTCAATTCAAATGAAGTATCAAATTGGCATGAGGATCAATTATCAAGTTGACATTTTGCTCTTTCTTAATTACTCCGTAGTAGGAAACGTGCATTGCTCACCTTATGTAATGATGATGATCGACTGAAGGCTCAACTCATGCATGTACATATAAAGTTGTACAATTGTTTACCACAAATTCTACAATAAAATAGTCTTTTTCTAAGAATAAAAGAGATATTTATTTATATAAATGGACCGATAGAGAGAGAGGAACTGAAATTCCTTGGAGAAAAATCAAGAGAGGTCTGAAATTGAAGGTGGATGAATAATTGTGTCAGGTTGACTGGCTGTAATAAGTGGAAAGTTTTCAAGTGATAATCGTGTGAGATCAACTACTTTGATTCTTCAACGTTGTTGACAATTCTGTACACACACACACACACACACAGTGACACATTACAGCTTACAAGCGTGCATTTTGGTTTTGGACATACCATCAAAACTACAAGTATTGCTTCATAAATCATAATAGACCAGATAGAAGAGGAACCTAATCAGTTAAACTGGTCTGAAAGGTCCAAACTGTAATCCCAGCCTAGAGTATATCTAAGAACATCAGGTCTCCTTTCAGACGCCTACTTTTCGTCTTAAGGCTTCAGTGGGCATGTGTGACCATTTTTAAAAATTTATAAAAATGTTACCTATGACCATAAAAATGGTCACACCCGCCTGTCTGAAACTTTAGACGAAAAATCTAATAGACTCGTTCGTGAGGCCTATTATATGCAAGTTCATTTATTCTGACATTGTAGGGCCTGATCACAGACGATTCTTAATAGACGGGTTACAACTCAGGCAGTACTTCAATTACAATGAAAATCCTTCACTTAACGGAACACATTGAATTTTAGTCATTCCTCGTTTACAAATTGTTCAAATGCCGTAAAGAAATTCCTGTATTCTTTTTATATAAACTACTTAGAGAGAAACTCGTCCAACCCCAATGCTTCTTAGTCTACATGTAAGGTGGCTTCTATATTCTGTACATCAAAGCACTACCTTAATTTCACTTAACTTTTACCTTGGTCTGTTAAGGTTGCGAGCTCTATCTACTCTTCAAGTCAACTACGATGACACTGATGTTGTCGGTGCTGTCTTTTCCCAAGGCAAGACACGTAAGAAGGGCAGCTACTCGAGCACTTAGAGTGGGACATTCCTCGTCCAAACCCGTGCAAGCAGCATCCAACAGACCATCGATTGCAATATTCGCTTCTTGAAGACTCTGTAAAGCTACCTTGCAAGCTACGTGATTTGGTATAACATCCCAAAACCCATCACTTGCAAGGATTATACACTCATCTTCTGGATCCCGTCTCGTGATGGTTATTTCGGGTTCTGAAATCACAATAGGCTTCAGAAACTTGTCCCCTGATAAAATCAGACCAAATGAGAAAGTGGAGAAGTGTTTTTGGTTGGTTTCACGTATGAGACCGTCTCACATATGAGCCTCGATGAATAAAGAACTTAACTGAAAGACATCTTTGAGGAGAACAAGTTTTAACCTGAACTTAACTTGTTAATTCAATGATGAAGGGGTCTCATCGGAAGATGTTTTAAGTACAGGAAAGGCCACCTGAATAACAGATTGCACATCTGTCCTATCATTCCGCATTTTTTCAGGGCCCTTTCAGAGTTTAGTTTCCATTTTATGTGAAGGACAAATAACAAGAGAGAAGTGCTGATATATCAAAACATGAAAAAATATATGGATAAGTTTGCCACAACCATGAGTCCATGACTGGCACCTTCGCATACAATCATACACGTCTTAGGTGTTAAAAAATATGTGTACTATGACAGACCTGGGTTAAAGTAGAAGCTTTTGGAAAATTGCCAACACAATCAGGGGCGGATCCAGGTAGCACAGTTGGTAAGAGGCCCGTGTTCGATTCTTGGTGGAGGCATACTTGGTTTTGTATATATTTTTGGGCCTTACACCATAACATAGCCCGTATACTTAGTTTACGGAGTTAAAAATTTGTTTCTAACAAGATTTGAACCCTTGACCTCAGGGTTATATGTTCATGTCTTAACCATTGGGTTACTAATGATGATTGATTTATATGTAACCAAAAATTACTAAATATTAGTGGACATCCTTTACTATAAGGGGAAAAAAATAGATATACAACTAACATTTAAACCATTAATTATTTTATATTTTTCATTACTTTATGCAAAAAAAAATTTTAATATGTTAAAGTGCCTCATAAAATGGAAGTTTTTTTATCAAAAAAAATTTTTGTGCCCCCCTTATGCCAAAATCCTGCATCCAAGGGTGTAGTTTATTTCACTCAGACTCAGAGGAGGAGTATCAAACAACAGGTACTTACCAGACTAGTCATGACTCATTATGAGACACAAGGACTCTATCCTACAAAGAGCATAAGGGACGTACAGCCGTACGGGCATGCCTTCAAAATAAATATTGAAAGTTAAAAATGAAATATTTTGAGTTTTCAAAGTGGAACGGAAAGATGGTGAGTCAGGGCTCCAAATTGTTAAAAAGTAAAAACCTTGGTATACCAATTTCTTCCATAAATTTTGTTGTGCAAACTGTAAGTCCCAGTTTTAAAATAGCAAATATAAATTACGGAGGGGTGTACAAATCATACCATTACTTATTATACAACGAAAACATACAAAAGTAAAGAAAATAAAATATTTACATAGGCATTACCGCCGTATTTCCCCTGCGGAAAATACAAGGCTACGCTTACAATACTACACGTCTTTGTCTTACTACTGATACTAAAACCAATTTTTTCTTTCCACAACTAGTTATATTACAACTACAAATTCAACTCGGTTAAACCCCTACCCTTGAGTACCAAGTATCGTGTATTCTTGTCGGACATGTGTATGGAACTAGATATGAAGCATTGAAGTAACTTAAGGTGAAGTTTACAAAGTGAGGGTAATCTTTAACATGGGATCTAGTTAAAATACTAATGATGATGAATTTAAGAGACGGAAATGCAAGCACCCAAGTTAAATACTTTTAAGCTGAAATCAGCCACATAAAGTCCCATTGCATTACCTGATTACCCCCTCCACACTGAGAAAATTTCAGAGAATGAGGAAGGTTGTGTATCAGAATCTAAGAGTGGTAGAGATTTGTGTACACCAGCAGTCCAGCATCATAATAGTTAGTGAGGGATACAACAAATATTACTGTTTGCCTTAACATAACTGAAAACTAAAAATTAAATGTGTCATTATGAGCTCAAATTCGACACCATGTGAATATAGCTTAGGAATGCCATTGACTCGGGAAAGGACATGCAAGTTTGCTTGTATGGTAATTATACAGAACTTTCAGATGCCTCCGGCAGCAGAAACAATTAAGTTAAAAGAGCTGATGAATATTGAATTGCACTTATAGCTAAAACATAAGACCATTCAAAATAAATCTCATGGAAAACAAGAGAGAGATACACTCAGGGAAAAAAATTCAGCTAATGCGTGGTATTCTTGTTGGAAGTGTTGCTTCAAAAGAAGCTTTTTTATTGTCCCACATAGAAAGAATAACAAGGGACTTCGGGTTTATAAATGACTACTTGTGTAACACTACTATATGGTAGTAGTAGTAGTAGTAGTAGAGGTACTCGGACTCGGGAATCTGGTAGAGAACATGTGAATGACCTCTTTTTGGAAGTCATTTATTTTCCACTTCACAATTTCCAAAAAATAGAATGTTCAGTCTTCTATATTGATTTTTACCTTTTCCATACAAATGGTGTTGATTACTAAAACCAATTTACGAGACAGTAATAAATATGGTTCTAGATTTTTCCATCCTCTCCTATAAATAATTCTTATCTATGTCACATTTCAACACACAAAAACATCTTTATCTATTTTCTATCACCAAATATTTCTCTCTTGCACTTAAGCGATATGGGGCAACGTTCTGCAAGTAATTCTCATTCCAAGTCTTTGTCGTACACCTTAGGCTCGGAGATCGGGGTTGGTTGCCAAGAGGCCGTGTGTATCGAACGAGACAAATTCAACTTTAGGGCACGCCACGACTAGTCTCATTTCTGTCCATCTCTTATCCAGATAAGCTCTCCCTTTTCTATTTTACATATATATACTTGTAATACTTACAACAATATATTTACCATTATATTATTTCTATGGTTCGATCGGTTCATTTGCTAAATACTTCCTCCATTCCAATCAACACTATACATTTGATTAGAATATAACACCCATATATTCTTATTCTATTAATACTCGATATATCACTTATAACAATACTCCTATCAGCTAAGAATAAGATGTGCGCTTTTGGAAACAACTAAACTTAATTAGGGTGTTGTAGCACCAACCGTAAAAGCCTCATCTTCTAAGTTGACAAATGCATCCAAGTGGAGAAAATAACCTCTTCGGATTGCAGAAAAAATGGCCTTAACAAAAATAAAAAAGCCTATATCTTATCTTATATATAATATAACGCTCCGTTTGGCAAGGCAAATAAGGTAGCTTATTTGACCAAAGTAGCTTATTTGACCGAAATTACAGGTACCTTATTTGTTTGGTATGTGTTTGGCAAGTAGCTTATTTGTTAAATAAGGTACATGAAATGAAAAGCTACATAGAGTAGCATTTGATGAATAAGGTACCTGTTTTATTTTATTTTACTTTTCTACCCCCTCAATTTATAATATTAAATATTTATTATGTCCTTTTATGTCATTTTTTTAAATATCAAACATTTTTTGTATAATCAGCTACCTTATCAGCTTCCAATTTCCAGTTACCTTATAAGCTACTTTTTCAGGTACCTGTTCAAGCTAATTTTGCCAAACAGAGCCTAAAACTGGGTTGAAACGCTATGGATGCGGCACGTGGCGTTTCAACCTTAATTACCATCATTAATTAAGGTAAATCATTAAATGCAAACATAATAAATGTTGCATATCTCAACAAAGTATTAATTATAACTTAATAAATATTATTATAAATTTACATCAAATAATTACGATGGTTTGATTCTAAATTTTAAAAATTTTGAAAAAAATTCTAAAATGTATATCATTGCGAAAAATGCTTTTAATAGAGTATAATTTTCATTATATTTATTGAAATATTTTGATATACATAGATGATTAAAATGAGATTCTTAGAGCAATAGCAATAGAAACTTTATATAGTTTTTTTAGATGAAAAACACTTGGAAATAAACAATTTTAAATAATTACTCACATTTTACAAATCCATATTTATTGGTTGTGCATTTCCCTATATATACAAAAGTGGTTCTTTATTTTAGAACTTGGTTCTTAAGAATAAGAACAAACTTTAAAACACAATAGAAGAACTTTTTAAATCAAGTTCTTAGTCAAAACCCCAAGATAAAAAAAAAAAAAAAAAAAAAAAAAAAGTTCTCACAATGTTTTAAATTTACGTAAAAAAAATTTTTTAAAAAATTATAAAAAATAAGACCATT
>JAOWBH010156251.1:1300-11681 GCA_028566215.1 Silene coronaria | reverse complement strand
CTTTCCCCCCTCCCTTTCCCTTCTCTCCCTTTCCTTTCCCTCTTTTTCCCTCCCCTCCCTTTCTCTCCACTTTTGCTATCCAAACACCCCAAAGTTTATTTTACTGAATCTTGAGTTTTTGGGATTACGAGTGGAAATCATTTGTTGCTAGGTACAGGAGTAGTGGAAGCAGATTTGATTGGGATGAATGAATGATGAGTTTGTTATGCGCTGAGGCATATACTGATAACGAATTGCACATGTAGGTGGTATTAACATGATAAAATTGAAGGACTATAAAATATGTAAGGCAAAGGTTGCTTCCCTAGAGGACTTTCTGGTATGTATAGTATAGAGTTTGATGTTGAGCTTCGTGTTTAGTAGATGGACGAGTGTTGGCTTTCAGTAAATTTGTGTATGTGTATTTCCATATAGAAAGCTCTAAGAGCAAGCATGTATGAGCTCTGGTTCTTAAGGGTGTACGAGCTTGGGCTCAAGGTTTGCTTTTATATCCTGACTTCTTCGGTTCTTCCATGTAAATAGCAACCAAATCAAATTCTGTTTTACTGAAACCTTGAAAGTAGTTTATAAGTAATATTGATTTATCTTTGGCATTATTCTCTTTTTGTTATTCTAGTAAGTTTATAAGTCTTAGTCTTAAAAAGGAATTGATTGCCCTCTTTTGGTGTTCGTCTCATTATGTCTGAGATGTTTAGTAAAGGCTGTCATCTAACAGAGTGCCTGAGTCAGTTTCTTGGAATGTGTTCTGAGTAATGAATGAGGAGGGTTGACATTTACATAATAGGCGTTTTAAGTTGTCAGATTCACAGAGCTCAGTTGGGAGTCGTAACTGTATAAGTGATCTTTTGGATTTAGAGATTCATGGTCGAGAACAATATACATAATATAAAGTATTTCACTATGTTTTTGAGACTTCACCATTCTAATCAATTTTAAAGCCTCGGCCCAAAAAAACAAAATTGGTTGACTAAAATATAACCATCATTATGAACAATTACTAGAATGGAATTACAACACATAAATAGTAGAAAGAATTTAGTCAACTAAGGTATACCATCATAATGAACCATTACTAGAAATAGAATGGAGTTATAGTTTTAACAGATAAATAGTAGAAAGTGTCAAAATGAGTGAGCTAAGGAAACACAATGAAAAGAAAGAGCAACAAAGGATGATAAGTGTGAGACTGGATTTATGATATGTGTGGCAATGCGACACCTTTAGTTGGGCTAGGAAGAACCGTATGCTCTACAGATGTTCCTCTCAAAGGATCAATGGTAAATATTTTTTAGCTCAAATGATAACTGTGAAACTGGATTTATGATATAAAGTGAATGATCTTCGTTTTGATGAGTTCTGTTATGTTATTGTTATATTGTGAAGATTGTTTATTTAACTCTTGGTTCTTTGCCCTTTAGCCTATCAAGGATGATGTATGTGTAGTGTTTGTACTCTGTGGTGTCTTTCATATTTTTTTATTTTTTTTTGGTTAATCTGCAGATTGCATTGGTTCTGCATTTAATAGCAAGGGAGCAATGCAATGCCCTAATTGTCGGAAAATTGAGAAAGGTCATTGGAACTATGCAAGTGGCTGTCGTTCGTTAACAGATTTTATTGAAGATTGGCCACATGATGAAGAATCATATGATCTAAATTATGCCGAGATGGTAATCAATATTTTTTTTCTTTTGAAAAGGATGATAATGACTTGATATTGCTGAAAATTTCTTTCTTCATACATCAATATGGAATATGATTAAGAGTACCAAAAAAAAAAATACGGAATATGATTAAAGTTCTTCTTTCTCTTGTTTCTTGACCATCTTCAGCATGCACTAAAATTCATATGAAATCAGTTTTGATACTTCCACCCTAATTTAGTTGAGGTTTGTTTTTGAATTGTGATACCATGGCAATGAACGTATTATAGCTTGTAGTCTTGTACTGTTACTTTTTATGATCACCAGACATTTTGACAATTTGGTATGTTGTTTATGAAGCAATTTGTTACTCTGGCAATGAACTCTTAATAGTTAACCTGGAGGTTAGGCTGTATCTCAGTATGAGATTAGGGTAAAAACAAATGCCGGCGCTCTATTGTTTACTGCCTACAGCTTACTGCGTGTCTTGTGTACTGTATTTCCCTTACCTTTTTTAATGGCTGAAGCTCCCTGCACGTATTTAGAGTTTTTATGCTGTTCTGCATGATTTTGGCTTGTTGCTGGCTGAAGCTCTCTCATTGTTTGTTCTATATGCCTTGTTAATGTCTTTTAGCTTATGCACTTACTTATTTTATTGCGAAAACTAGGAAATCTGCGCCTTCTTCGCTGGACATGCTATTTTACATTTATACTGCATATTCTTTCATTGCCCTACGACCTTACAAATTGCTAGTACCTTTCGAAAATTATCTGTAGAACTGCTGATATGTCGATGATAATTTGAGATAAGCTACTATCTGAACTCTGAATTTATTTGCATTCTTTTGCTTCTGTTGCAGTTTGGAGTTCAATGGTGTCCAATGCCTGGGTTTTCACGATTTCCTTCTTTTGAGTAAGCATGATTTGACAAAAGAACTCTTGGATGCTTAGACCGATAGCTTAGAACTACCGCTTTCAAATTCTAAATTGCAATTTCCGCTCAATTTCTTCTTCTTTCTACTTATCTCTCTGCAATCTCATTTTTGTAACCATGCATGCCCCATAATCTTTTTCATATGACTTCTGTGTGTGAAAGTTAAATTAGTTTGTCTTGTATCTAGCCCTCCATTTAGAGATGCAAAAATGGATGCGCAATTCAGTCTCGTTAAAAGTTCAGCTAAACCGCAGCCTTGTTAGGCTGTAGTATAGTTAAATGTTTTATACTGAGTTTGATGTTGGAAGTGTGGTATAGATATCCTGGTTCTGCAGGTTCATATTGTAGTCTTGATCATTTTAGTATTCTGTAATCCGTATATGTAAAGCAAATGTGAATAGGCTCAGGCCTAATGGGTCCAGCTTCATTGCTAAGTTTTGCTTTAGTTTTAGGGTCGCTAACATGAGTCGTTATATGAAGTCCATGACCAATAAAATAAGCAATACGAAAAATTAAATGAAAGAAGGGTAGAAAGTACGATTAAAAGTTAAAACGACAAATAGTGAAAATACAAGTAAAGATAAAAATGTTTTTCCGGATCTCGTATAGTTTTAAGACATATATATTCTGAATATACCAGAGGGAACCTCTGGGAGACTTTGAACTCACAAAGTCGCTCTTCGCATTTGACAAACTCTACAGTGTAGTTCTTTACTTGTTTCCAGCTGTTGAGTAATTTTTTTAAGAACCCATTTTGATTTCAGTATACTTTGTAGATTTTAGATCCATAGTCAATGCATGCACATTTTTGTTTTCCTGTGAAAGCTTGGCTTCGCGGGCCTTCATGATCACCTCTTTGTCCAGTGTGCTTCCATAGCTGACTGCTGTTTTTATGATAAGTATCTTTACCTATTTTTGCAGGGAAGGGGAGTTTTCGTCAACTGCGTGTAAGTCTTTTTTCGATTCTGGCTGACGAAGTTGATTGATTTGGCACTTGGCAACAGGCATGTTTAGTCATATATCTATTGCTGTGATGTTGCAGTTCAGGATCTTTTGGGACAGCATCCTGTTTTTGCAGAACATACGGCTGTTTCATCATCTGCCCACCAATGCCCCTATGTTGCGTATTATGGACCACTTCATTCAGCGTCGTCGAGCTCTGTTGCAAGTGTGTCTGATGGGCCTAGTTTTAGCAATCGATGGGGCGGCCTATCTGGACCAGGTGATCTCCAAACTTCTTATGCTTTTGCTGCCATGGAACCCCATTATCAGGGTTGGGAGCATCATTCTATGCCTTTCTTAGCTACTGGCAGCCGATTGGGTGCTTCTGATCAACCTGCAGCTTCATTTGTCGACCAAAGATCATCTCGAACCAATGCTGATTTACCGAGATCTGGATCATTTCTTCATCCATTTGTTATGAATCACAGGTATGTGTATTGCTACATCCCTTTTTGCCAATTAAAGTATAGGTATTTTCAAAGGTGCACCCCTATGTTTTCTTCATTGTTTAACCTCTACATGTACCTTACTCTCTCTGATTCCCGAATACCTTCCTCATATAGTTGTGTATTTTAACAACTCAAAAATAAAATAAAAATACATTTGTCCTGAAAGGTGCGAAAGAAATAAGAACCCAAACACAAGTATTGGTATTTCAACCTATACTTTTAAATTATTGTAGAAGTACAAAAGTGAGAGGTATTTGTTAATCACGTAATCCAGGAGTGTCTTCTTTAGACGTTGTTATATACCCCAGTTCAAATAATAGTTCTTAGACATGACAGAAGTAGTATAAGTCATCTTGTTTAAATGTTATGTTTAAGCACTGATAATTGAGTTTCAGCATAATTTGTACAAGTCATTAGCATAATCATTGGGCAATACTGTATTCATGTCAACAACTCAACACTTAGGTTACTTTTAGAAATTATTAATTTAATGTAGGGTATATTGGGTGAGTGTTAAATACGAATAATACATGACTACATCGTAGAATTAAAGAAAGGTAGGGCCTATGCCAAAGGAAATTCCAAATATAAGTGATGTATGAGCATCACCATGTGCCCATCTGGTTTTTCTTAGTCCTTGTCCAGTTGTCCCTCCATTCAAGGGAACTTAAGAGTGACACACCATTGACTTACATAGCCCTTTATTATGTTTTCCGTATAAGTTACGAACTATTTAACCACTAACTTGGTATCTATCAATGGTTAGCTCAAGTGAGGAGGTAGCGATTATTTCTGTAAAATTAGTCAGCGGCTGTTGTTTGGGGCTCGTTCAGTTGTTTTTTATCCAACTCCCACACCAGGAGTTGTATGTGTATGAGATGCAGAATCTGGCGTCATTTTCTTTAAGAAATAGGGATTTATACCTCATTCTCTACTCTAAATCAATATGCTTCTGACTACTTACTAGTCTTTCAAATTTATGGCTTTATTAAAAAAAAAAAAAAAGCATCTCCTACCTCATTCCTTGATTCACTCTCTACTCTAAATCAATATGCTTCTGACTATTTTACCCTTCCTCTAAATATTCTAACTCTACCTTACCAGTTGAACGCTCTCCTTTAGACACAATACTGAGTGAGATATCTTCGTCCCCTCCAGGCTCCAACCTTACTCTTGGAATTGTAAATTCATCTCTCCCTTATCTCTTCTTACCCATGAGTCTAGTGACACAATTATAACTTGTTAATTAATTTGAAATCCATTTATTTGTATAGCACTCTAAAAAAGTTAGAAGAAAGAAGGGAAAAATATTATGTGATAGATGAAGGCATATTTGAGGAAATTTATGTTTTTTTTGCTTCTGAAAGCACAATTGGTAGTAGTTATGGAACAGAGCAAAAACTAAGGTAGGAGTTTAAAATTCTTTGTATTAAGGAATTTGATAAACGTAGTTACAAAAGGTATAAAGCTATCAAATTTTCCCTTTCTTAATCCATTATCAAAAGTTATGCAATCTACTTTTGGCCATAAATTTGAGCTCTGGTGCGTTGAAATTTGAAATCACTTGGAACTGTCCATTTGTCTTAGAGGGCTTTAATAGTGTTTCATTTACACATGCTAGCCAGTTTGTATTACTTCAACTTGTCAAAGGCTGTAACACTTGCTTAATTATAGGCTTCCACAGATTTTCTCTTGATAGCTTCTACAAAAATGATATTATTCACATGTACAATATGGAGGCGAGAACTTGATATTCTTTGGTTTTGGAATGTGATGGAATAAAGCAAAACAAGTGGTTAAGCGGCTTTTTATTTGAGGTAGAAGTCGGTCAATGCGTATCATAACCAGTTTTTTCGTGGCTCCCTTACCTTACCGTAGGTGGGGGAGTCTTGTGAGGCATTGAAGTAATGTTATTATAGGCTTCTAGCTGCATAGATGATACAAGTTTACTTTCATCTTGATCATCCCACATTCTGCTGTCTCTGCTACCAATCATAGTTTTAATTTCACAATTAATTCTGCAGTTCTGGAAGTAGGGTTGGAAGCCCAGTGACCTCATCTATGGTACCACCTTATCCAGGCAGTGCTGCTCGGGCCCGTGATCGTGTTCAAGCTCTCCAAGCGTATTTTCAGCCACCTAGTACATCCCCGCCACAGCGTAGTCCCTTGCCGATGTTTTTTGGCTCTCAAAGATCAAATGGTCATCGAGGTTTATCCCATGTTGGCCAGCCACTCTCATCATCAGATCAGGCTGGTGGCTTTTATGTCTTCCCCTCAGCGACATCCAGTCGGACCTTCCCTGAGGCAGAGAATCCAACCCGATTTCATGGTTGGGAAAGAGAACATTTGGAGCCTTTTCCGTTAACTCAGCCCGAGAGAGACTCTAGTTGGGGGGCCCGCCCAACAACTGTTGGGCACAATAGTTTTCGCCAACGGCATGGGTCCGAACGGACACCACCTTAAAGTCGCTGATGAAGCCAATCCTCTGTTTATGCTTTTATTTGGTGAAGCAAAAAACTGCCAATATTATGAACTGCTGAAACCAAAAAAGTTGTGTAATTTGTGAAACTATCCAGAATGGTTTAAATTGGAGTTTCACTTGGACTAGTGGGACTCCAATATGCCGTTGTGTCCCCCCCTCAAACTGATCCTTTTTGGCAGTGGCTTCATCTAAAAGCTCTGTTGCCTTGAGGATGAAAATAAGATGTTGAATATCGGATTGTCCGGGAATATGTGAAATGGGTTTTACTGTATGCATCTCTACATAAATGAGCTGAAAGTGTTGTAAACCCGAGTGCTCGAAATTTTGCAGGGGAGTGAGATTGAATTCTGTCACATAACTTATTGCCCCCTGTGTTATTATGTATGAAAAATGTACAGAGTTTTGAAAATTCTTCCTCTTATATCTTTCCTTTGGACTAGAATTGCACAAGCCATTTTAATGCTTATAAGTCATACTATAAGACATAACACTTTCATTCAGGACCGGTCCTTGCTCCTTAACAATGCAAAGGGCAGGGACTTGAGCCATTGGTTTAACAGTTAACCTTAATTATACCCGTTTTTAACATTAAAATATGTTAAATAGTAATCATTTGTGTTTATATAAATAATAGGACAAATATATTGCTAGTTCTATACATTCTGTCTTTTTCCCTACATTCCGAAGTACTTAATTACCTAATTACCTCGACATTCACTATCGTGTGGACATTAAGATACTTTGTTGATGGGTTTACAATATTTTATCGCAAGTTTGATTTTACAAGAGACTTACTACCAATGGCACAAGCTCATTGACAGGATGACTTTCAATTCACATTGATTTTAGTCTTGTAAGTAGACTTGACAAAAAATTGACTCGACACATAACCCAAACTTAAGACCCAATTTTACTCCGAAATCCGAATTGACTCGATTTACTATAACTAGATCCGAATGATTATTGCTACAAACTACTAATTATCCATGAATAATTTGATATAGTTGATGTAACACCCCGATTATCCGGCCAAGACAATCGAGAGCGTTACCATCTCGATTGCTCGAGGTAGTGATCCAAATCTCCAATTCAAAGAACATTGTATAAGTAATTACAATTTAGTGATCTCAACAACATGGATAAACATAAAATATAACTCATCTAATTGCAAACTCTATCCCATGTCTACATATATGAATACTCGATTTCGTAAGCCAGGGCGGCCCCGAATCCTGATCACGTCATAATAACCTGTAAGATAATTTGCTACCCATATGATCAAAAATATCACATAGATCAAAGCAGAACATCCCGGAAATAGGTGACAAACACACAACCGACAAACGCCAATTTCAATAATACAAATAAACGTGAATGACAATAAACATAATTGGGATATGCAACATGATTATGATACGCAACTATGAATGCACCACAATGATCATACCCGAGTCTCCAACACCTCCAACACCGGTGCCAGGGACACGCCCACGACACCCACAACCCGGTAACGGTACCGCAACACCGCTTACCCCCACTACCCGGATCGCAGTCCGAAATAAGTACCAGGACGCACCCAAATACTGGGCCCGAGTGCTAACCGGACCCCTGCCCGACTTTACGGCTCACCGTAAGTCTCTCCACACTCAAGCCATAAATGTGCACATCCCTATTGGGGTGAGAAACCCCAATGAAAACCGTCTTACGTCTCCTCAACAACCATGATATCATCACAACCTCCAATCTCCAAGGTCACATACACACATAATATATTATGTAATACAATGCACCAACATATAATTCATCTCACATATCATCAATCTCATATCATCATGCCTCATCTTTCTCAATACTTTACCAACATAGATTATCCAATGCTTCATCATGTTCCCATTATACAATTATCATGGTAGTCAAGCCAAAATCCCATAAACATGTTATCATGCACCCAACACCCCATTTATCCCTCTTTGATAATTACAACAATGGCTAAACATATTATATGCATCTATAATGTGAGAATTAATATATACATAAGCACCAAACATATACTCCCTCCTATTCTAAATAACCTTCTCTCTTTCCTTTTTCATCTATTCACAATACCTTCCCTCTTTCCTTATTTAGTAAAGTTACATACTTATTTTAATCACTCAACCCCACAACAATACCCCACAATACCCATACTTTATCTTATTTTAATCACCTTACCCCACAACAATACTTATTTTAATCAATTCACTCCACAATAATACCAAAAATACCTTCCCCTCTCCAATTACCTCACCTCACCACAATACTTGACCTTATTTAATTCATACACCCTTAATATTTGTGCCACCCATGAATAGGGAGGTTTATATAGAATAGGAGGGAGTACATCTTAATTATTGACACCGAGTAGGATTAACCTACCTTTTAACATACTCCAATAAGATAATCGCATCCGACCCGATTCCGTCTCATAAAACCATCTCATTCTACAATAATCGCATGATAACTATCATAATACCGTCTATATTATTATACCAACCAAAACCTCTTATTATTACTCGCTAATTACCCATTATTCTAATTAAAATCACTAATTAACGAAATATACAAATCCTCTCAAAAGTTAGGGTTAGGTGAAAGATAGATCTACACTTACATGGTGGAAGGGAGGACAACAAGGTGCATGAACTTCTAATCCAAGCTTGAATCTCATGAAAGAGTGATTATGAGAGGTTTAGAGAGAAGGGAGAGAATTTAGGGTTGAAGAGAGAGAGGATGAAATGAATTAGGGTTGAGGGAAATGAGCTTAAGAAATAATATAATCCACACTGTTAGACCTCGCTTGGTCGAGTGGCACCACCACTTGGCCGAGTGACCCCACCCGGTCGGGTATGACATATACTCGACCGAGTGCACCTCACTCGGTCGATTACTAGTCGTACTCGGTCGAGTGTCCACTACTCGATCCATTTTTCTCTACTCGGTCCATTCGGCCTCCTCCTATATGGTCATTAAAGTTCTTATTAGGCTTAAAGGTCCCCTTCCAATCCCGATTAGCACTCTAAACCACTCTTACTAATACTGAGTATTACAATCTCCCCTCCTTAAAATGAACTTCGTCCTCGAAGTTTGCCTCCCTCTAGTTTCACCAACACTCGTCCCACCAAACACTTGTCCCAAAGTCTTCTTACTAAGCCTCACTTGTGTAACACCCCGAAGGTAGGCAATGTTTTATTGTAGCTAGGAAAAGGGTGATTTTTGAGCGAAATATATGTAAGCAAGACAAGTGAATTGCTTCAAATGCAATCATGATAGCAAAGCTCATATAAAGTGGAACATGAACCATGCTTGTGCGTTTAGATGTAACGCACACCAAGAGGCGAAACTACACACACCTAGATGGGACCGCGTATAGATGCACCGGCCACCGGAGGCTCTACCTTACTATATATGTAGTTTTCCAATGTCAAGATCGAGTCTAATTTGTCCATAATCCATCCCTCACCCACTATGTCAAGACATCCCTATGAATGCAAATCCCGTCGAAAGTGCGAATCATTAGCATAAAAAGCCACAACAAGGAAATGCAAAGAGGAATGACATTATGCAAAAGGACACATGGGTAGACACAATAAAGAACTTTTTATGAAATTTTTTCGATTTTTCAATTTTTTTTTGATATTTTTGAAAGCAATAAAGCAACAAGATATAAAACCTCTCCCCAAAGCTAGAACAACACATTGTCCTCAACGTGTAAAACGGGTTTAAGCGCAAAAAAAAAACACATAAAAGGACAACAAAAACATGGGGAAATGGGATAGACCCAACCAAAATCAAGGTAAGAAAGAAAGCATACCACCGCGGCGGGGGGGGGGGGGGG
>JAOWBH010156240.1:0-11682 GCA_028566215.1 Silene coronaria | reverse complement strand
ATGTCCATATTAAAATTGATAATAATGAAAAAAAGGCACTCAAAAGTCATGAACCATGCTCCATATTTATGTGTGTATTAAATTTAATAATAATAAAAAAATGATACTCAAAAGTCATAAAATGCATCCTCAATTGTTTATATATTTTCTAATGGAAGAAAGAATATGTAAGTCAATAATTTTCTCATCTCTATTGTCAGTAGAATTGTATGTGTCTATAATGTTTCATATCATTATATTCACATCAAGTTAAGTGTATTAAGGTTTTAAATTATTAACTAATTTATCTATTTTTTATGCAAATTTCATTGAGTTATGAATTGTTTATCACATTTTTAATTTCACATATTTGTTTGTTTTGTTCTCATTTAGGGACTATTAAGATTTGCGGTGTTGTGTTTTTCAAAGGTAAGTATACTTACATCTCTATGACTTGATTTTCATTCACTCTTTCTTTGCCTGTTTAAGAAGGAACTTAAATTAATAACGATAATATTACATAAAACAAATTTCACTCTTTTGTTGGTTACTCCAAACTAATTAATGGTTGATTTTATTGTATTGGATTGGTTCATTGGAAAAAGAAAACTATATGAAAAAGTGAAATATTAGGATTTTTAAGCAACTATATATTGCATACTAACTGTAAAATTAATTACATCAATGTGAATGACTAATAATTTTTAAGTTCTTACAATTGATATCAAATAATACTATAAAACTAATATCTCGTGCATTGCACGGAAACCAAAACTAGTTAAATGAATTAAAAGAGAAATTTTATGTAACAAGTAGCATTACATATTATAATGGGTCATTTTGTTGGAGGGTTTGCTTAAAGAATATGAGGTTAAAAGGTGGGATTGTTTTGGGATTACATAAATGTGAGATTATTCTCATCAATTTTTCCTTAATTATATTTGATAGATAGGACGATTTCCTTGAATAATGTTGGGAGGAAAAATAATTCCCAACATATAGCTACTTTAGAAATAATTCCCATCATATGGTTATGATAGGCTTGGTTTAAACCAAAACAAAATGTAAGAGAATAAAATGAAAGTTTGATTTTCCCTTAATAATGTCCTATTACCAAAATAATACCTTACATATAATTTCTTTAATTTCCATTCAATAACTCATATAAATTTAAATCTCCTATTAAATCTCTTATATACTAAGAGGATAAAAATTCTTAAAAGTTTTCCCGCCAAAGTGTTCTAGCTTAAATATGGAAACAAATTACATTTTCATTCATTAAACTAATCTTTCATTTAAAAATAATAATCATTTTTTCATTAAACTTTAAATTATAATCTTTTAAGTAAAATAAAATTGGTATAAAACTATAAGCTATACATGACCATAAAATGTTATTATTAACTTTATGACGAAAAAAGAATTTATTTATATAATTTGAGGTAATTAAAATATGAGTTTTTCTACGTGGTACCCTCGTGTTTTTGTGAATTCAACTTGGTATCCCTCATCTTTTGAAAACATCAGTGGTACCCCCAAACTTGATGAAAACTTCATAAAATACCCAAAATGTTCCATTTAGCCCTTTTTGAATGTCTTATTTATGCACTTTCTATTGTTTTTTTGGTGATAATTTGTCAAACTGTTATCACAAATACTATTTACTCAATCTTAAATATATTTCCTTTAATAAATTTAACTGTTAGAAAATTTAAATTTTATTATTTTGGGTATTTTATGAGAAATTTATAAAATTTAGGGATATTAATGATGTTTTTAAAACTAAGGGGTACCACGTAGAAATAAAAAAAATACGAGGGTACCATGTAGAAAATCCCTTAAAATATCACAAATTGAAACTACTCAATTCTCTAGCTTAATTTTGAGATTAGATGTTTTTTTTCCTCAAATCAAAATACAATTCAATGAGAATAAACATGAAAATTCATGAAATATTAAAAAGTAAAGGTCTATATATACCGCGCATTTGCGCGGGATCTAAAAAAGTTTAACAACATACAATTTAGCAGATTTATTTGTCAAACATGTGAATATACCAAAAATTTATCAATAGTCGTTTCTCAAACAAGGCCTTACTAAAATTGAGTTTACGAAATTAGAATAAAAACTTAATGCAAAGTGATTTTTTCATCAAAAAAATAAACAAAATAGCAAATAGGTTGAACTGATCTTAATTTTGAACCTTGTCTATTTTTACTATATTTATGTGTGCCCGACTTACAAATACACCGAACTAACTCATATACCCCGTCGATGCAAATTATGTCTATATTAAAATAATACATTACAAAATATAGTCTACACTTATTATTAATATATAATTCAAAAGATTTAAAAGATTTTAAGATTATTGATTACATAAATAAAAGACAATACTTCGTACAATGAGTTAATAATACATCCTATTTAATTAGGTTATGTCAAATATGTATTTTTAGGATACACGATACTAAAAATCGCGAGAAAATGTCAAAAGGGTTATTAATTGGAGATATTAATGTCTTAATCAAAGCAATATAGTGACCACATGCATTCATTCTACTACACTACTTTTTATTAATCAATCAATCCACCATTTCATAATCACATCATCATTTTCATTTTTCATCTAAATTTCCCCCAAATTTCCTTCATAAACCCTAATTTTTCCGATTATTCGCCCATTTCACTGACTGGTAATTAATCACTCCATTTCTTCCTCATTTTTCTTCTTACGTTATTGTTAATCTCAACTAACTAATCCCAATACTTGAAACAATTTTTTTCGCATGATTATATAGTCTTCATATTATCTGTGATTAATTGTTCTTCAAATTGATGTGTAATTAGGTCGTCGTCTATGAATTTTCCGATTTTTATTGAATTTTTCGTAGATTTTTACTTGTATTTGACTTAGTTAACGAAATGGGGTTCAATTGAGATTCCAATTTCTTAATTTTTTCATTTAAAGCAATATTTTTTTTTTTAAAAAAAGTTCAATTTTTTGGGTGTGTGAGCTGATTTTTATGGAGTTTGGATGTTGAGCTTTATTGGGCAAATTGTATCAGGATGTGTTTTTACTAAATTTATTTTTGTGTTTTTAAAGTTAGGGTTTTTAATTTAGAAGGAAAACTTTGAAATTGTGGCAACAAAAAATTGGTAGATTTTTCGACAAAGCTCGAAAGAGTTGTGATTGGAAGGTTTTAGCTTTGCTAGGAAGTTTGAACTATGATTATGTTGTTATGAAACTGCTGGTAAATGATTTTTTGCAAATTTGGGTAGTGTAGACTGTAATGGATACGGCGTTTTTCGTATTTGTGGAAAGTTTAGATCACTGAATATATAGTTGCCGGGTCAGGGATAAGAGCAAGTAATGGATCGTAATAGTAGCCTGTAAAACTGTAATTTTGAGCCGGGAAATAATTTGGGGTGGCTAACATGAACAACTGGAATGAATCATTGTTAGTGTTCCGCTGATCATTAGTCTTATTGGTCAAGGTTACAAGATTTATTATGAAATGGGAGCTTTTGTTTGCCTAAACCTTCACTTTTGAGTCGGGAATTAATTTGGGGTGGCTAACGTGAACAATTGAAATGAACTGTTAGTGTTTCTTTGATTATTAGTCTTATTGGGTAGTATTATGCGGTTTATTACGAAATGATAGCTTAGTTGTGGATGATATATTAGGCGAGTTTGGTTGTCGAATTAATTTGAGCACATGGTGTAGTAATTGTAGTTTTTGAAGATGTCAACTCCTTCAAGGAAAAGGCTCATGAGAGATTTTAAGAGGTTGCAACAAGACCCCCCTGCTGGCATTAGTGGAGCACCCCAAGATAATAACATTATGCTTTGGAACGCTGTGATATTTGGGTATTTATATACTGTATAAACTGTCACTCTTTACATATATTGGTTATGAGTTGTGACCATTCGTACAAATTAACTAATTTGAATATCTCTGTGGTTTAACTTGGCAGCCCTGATGATACTCCATGGGATGGAGGTAAGTGATTTTAAGAACAATTTGTCAATTTCCCCGTGTCCCCTTCTGAGTTGTATGTATTCATTACTTTTTCTTTTGGGTGGTGGAAGAAGGTTTAAGAGGTGGCTTGCTCTGAAGTGGCAGCCTTATTTTGTTTCAAATTCGTAGGATGGCTGGGCGTACTAGTGTTTAGAATTCTACTTGGTAGCGACGGGCCGACGGTGCTTCAGGGGAACGAATTATATATATTACTAGTGTTATACCTGTGTAAATTTACACGGGTTGTTGTAAAGACTCTAATTAATGGAGTATCCAGTTTGCTCTCTAAACTGATTCTGACATTTCGTTGGTTATAATGATGACAATTGACAAATGCTAAAAAGAATTTATTTTATTAAAGAATTGGCATTGTGATTTTTTCTAAGGTGTACAATGATTTTTTTAATATTCGATGTAGTAAAAGAACAAAGTTAAGGAGCAAGTAGAATATTGTATGTGTCAGGTCATTTTGATTTATTTTTGAGTTATGGGTAGTTATACTAATGAAGGATAGTAGGTAGTTTTGTCATACATATATGTACTTTAGTTTCTAAGAAGTGTTGCTATACACATCACCCTTGATTGGTGAGGATTAACCACTATCCTCCATTGGTTACCGCTTTAGTAAGTAAGGGATATGCGGCATTTATAAAGGGAGCTATGTAGATTCTTCTGTCGAAGTTATGCATCTCTCATTTGGTGGTTGGTCTAGAGTCATATGTTTGTGTATGAAAAGTTATGAGATTTATCATAATCTTCTGCTTGTAAGTAACCTTCTGTTTGGCCAACTAAAATTACTCAGTCCTTCAGGTACGTTTAAGCTGACCCTTCAGTTTTCAGAGGATTATCCAAATAAGCCTCCCACAGTCCGTTTTGTTTCACGAATGTTCCATCCTAATAGTAAGTACTCTTGAATCCTTGTACCATTTCATGAATAAGTGTTTACGTACTGCTATTTGTCCTTGACAATAATTTCACATTTACCTCTATCCAGTTTATGCTGATGGAAGTATCTGCTTGGATATTTTACAAAACCAATGGAGTCCGATCTATGATGTTGCAGCTATTCTGACATCCATACAGGTTAGTTTCAGCAGCATGTGTGTAAATCCGTTCACTCTTTAAGTATTCTGTGCTTGTTCTTGCAGCGTCCTAATTTCTTTTACCCAATGAATTTTCTGTCTGGATGATCGATGCATCGCGCCTTCTTTTCAACCCCTTCTTAGAATCAGCCCAAAATCTGTTTTCTGCTGTAATGTTTTGGCCTTTAGTGGAACTGAAATGTATACAACCTTTTCTTCAAGTGGATAAATGAAAGAAATAAACTCGATCCTGCGGGCTACTTTAGACCTGTAGTTCATAGGTTAGATACGTAATTCTTTTGGTTTACTTGACTATTATCTAAATCTACGAACAGTCAAGGCCTTAGTTGGATTGACACTAACGGAAGGCGTGGAGGAGGTAGTGATGATGGTAGAGAGAGGAGGGTAATAGTTACCTTACCTACACCTGTGAGTCTGTGACCCTGTCCCCAGGGTCCAGGATTATGCAAACGGGAGTAATAATTCCCCTTCCAATGCTCTCCGCCACTACCGCTTCTCTCCTTCCCTTTGATTTGACTTCTGGTCCCTTAATCTGATCAAGCCTAGTAATTCTTCTTTTAGCTACTTATGAAGCCTACTTGAGACATTCGTGGTAAGTTGCTGGTAGAAAGCCCATCAATGCCTTAAGCTTACTAATACAACCAATGGTTCCATCTCCATTTAGGATTAAATTTTTTATTAAAGGTATCTGTTTATTTGACAAATTGCAATTTGTTTTGCTTACTGGTGCAGTCGTTGCTCTGTGATCCAAACCCAAGTTCTCCCGCTAATTCAGAAGCTGCCAGGCTGTTCAGTGAGAACAAGCGGGAGTACAACAAAAGAGTGAAAGAATCTGTGGAGGCAAGTTGGACAGCAGACTGACAATGTTCAGAAGCATTCTCGGAGCGCCAAGGCGCATTGCTGTGACCTCTACTTTCTTTTTATATATATCTGTTTATGAACCATTCTGTAATTTGATTTCGTTTCATGTATCAATATGTAAACATTTGGTTTGGTTTCTGTAGATGAATGATTAAAATGATGGCCGCGCTTTTGTAAGAATGTGACACACTTTGTTTGATCCAAGTCCAGTTATTGGCGTCAATTTAATGCAAGAATTTGTACAGGACATGGCCGTTGTGCATTCTGAAGGATGTTTATTATGCTGGTAATTCATACTTCCTCATCTTTTACCTTGTCAGCAGGACTAAGGTAAGCCCACCGTGTGTACATCATCATTGTATTACATTCAATGTCATCAAGGACACCAAAGGCAACGAAGAAGGTGAAACAAAATTGATAAAGCTTAGTTGTCTTCTAGAGATAGAAATGGTTAGCTCTCTAAATATACGGTATACCCCTTGTTTTGATGAAGGGCTTTGGATTGACAGACAGTTTCCCGTAATTATGTGGTTAAAGTTTTGGGTCCCAAATGGATTAGTTTATTCGAAAAAAGCCCTACATCCGAACCTCGTGCAATTGATTGGCAGGCATGCTTGAAACATTTGGATGATGGTGTTGCCTACATCCTAACCTTGTACCGTCCATTTCCCCTCATAAAACACACTTGTACAAGCCAGATTAAAATTCTTAATTACATAAAAAAAAATTGGAAGGAAGAGATCCTATTCCATTCCTCCCCCCTCCGGCCTCCCTCATAAATCCCCTCGTCTGCCGTTTGCTTCTTGCTTTAGTTTTAATCTTATACTCCCTCCATATCATAATGATCTCCCCACTTCAATAAAATATTACTCACATATATTGGAGAAGTGGAAAGATCCCTAAAATATGGAGGGAGTGTTGTATCTGGCTCATTGCCGTTGTTTCCCTGATTAAGTGCCATTTGGTTTTACTTTGTCAGGAAAAGCATCTCACTGCCGTTGTTTGCCTATAAGCGTGCTTTGGTTTTGTTTCTTCAAGAAGAGCTTCTCGTGGACGTGAATGTGATCGTTTTCAAACTGTGTTTCAACTTTCAAGTAGTGTGGCGGAGGTTACAATCAGCATTTTGTGGTTAGTGTGACCTTTATAAGCTCAAACTTAAACGAAGCTTATCAGAATGTAGTGTTTCAAATGTATGTAAATAATATTAATGTCTATCACTCTATCTATCATTTAAATCAATCGATATCTCCCACAACTTCGACTATTTCCTTGCTAGTTCTAATCATATAACATCGCTGGACTCTACGACCGCATTCATAAAGCATATTGTATCAAGGCTCGACACGAATATAATGTTAAACCGACCACTAATAATATCGATACGTAAAACCATAAAACTGTTTTAGAGAGTTTAGAAAGGGCAGCGAGTACCAATTGGTCATCAAATAACTAATACTGTTTGAAGCTTAATTAACGCACTGTAACCCCCGGTGTTATTGAAAAATCCATGATTTGATCAAGAGCGAAATTCCTAAGATTGAACGTTTGAGTTAGGGAGCTCGACAGGATCAATCAACAATCCGGAGACATTTTGTCGTCTCAAATTCCTTGGAGGAGGCACAGCCGCAGGTAGAGTCAGGCGTACATTAGGAGGAACTGGTGTGGTGGGTGAATGTCCAGAAATACAGATATTACCAGATTCATGTTGTTTCCAGTATACTTCCACCATTACGCCATTTGGATTCTCGGCATTCACTGTTCCTGGAATTCCGATGTGCCTAGCTCCAACTGGTATCTGCATCCACAAAAAATAATCCATATTTTTAATCTAAAAGGAAGCTGATCATTCCAAGTTACTTAACTTTCGATACTTTTGTGTACTGTGCGTTGCATAGCGTCCGAGTTTAAAGACTCGGTTTTCAGTGAAGTTTATCCGGGAGCAATCTCTTGGCGTTTATACTCACAGCCTCACAGGGATGATGCCATTTGTAAATTTAACACCACCCTACCCTGTCACAGACGAGAACCATTGAGCTACTGTGGTGATGTTGTCTGCAGTGGTCAATGCACCAAGGAGAGGGGGTAGAACTTGGACCTGATGCATCATGCTCCTCCATCTTAACCACCATGTCAAGAATTCCTTTGCAAAATCGAGTTTCTGTCTTTTTCCGAAGTGCATATTTTATGCAAAGGGTGACAAAATAACAGCCAATGTTTTCCCGAGTGGATGTCAAAACTAGTGAATATAAGAATAAAAGGGTATGGACAGCTCAGAAAAGACATTTCTGCTTTCGACAGTTTCATGTAAAAATGATTTGCCTTCAGTGAAGTCCCTGATGTTAGAGTAAAATTGACGAAACGCCCCTCAGATGCAGAAGTTTCTAACTCTGCCTGCCTCGCGATGTTCAGGAATACTTCTTCCAGAGTTGTCAACCCAAGTTGGATGTCTGCCACCCCAAACTCTCTTTGCTTGTCTTGGAATTCTCATAGCATCGTCTGACAGAAGAAAACATAAGCATCTAAAACTGTGGATTATCCAACATGAGAAAATTACCTCACAGCATAAAATTTCGCAACTGAGACCATTTTGTTTGAAAGGATATAGAGTTCCATCTTTAGGAGTTAACAATCACTCTTCAGTTAAACTGTTCCATCACAAAATATTTATGTTCCGACCTATCAGTTTCCTAGATATGCATGCATATTTTTAAGATAAATGCTATTTTCAGCAAATTTATGACGAAATAATGTTGTAACTTGTAGCGCCAGAATTTTTCTTGAAGTCTCAGCATATGTTATGATCGAACATATTATACAAGGATTTTTGACGACAGACTTAGAGAATAGTCAATCACCTTCAGCAGGTCTTCTTTCTGACGAGGAATTATGAATGTAAGAACAGCATGGCTCTCCTCCTTTGGCGAAACTTCCAAATGCTGAAAAAAACAGTTACTCGAGTTCCTTCAGTATTGTACAAGTATTTCCATTCGTAAACAAATGATCAGGGGATATGTTTTCACAACACTTAACCTGTCTAAAGAACCCTTTTACAGTCTCGATATTTGCAGAATTTTGTTCTGAGTTTGCATTAGATAAGCTCAAGTTAATAACAAAATCAGTTCCAAACCGTGATTTCAAACTGATTGGAGTTCCCAATGCAGCGTAGCCTCCCCTTAGCCATGATCCCTATGCGATCCCCAAAACGTCAGCTTCTTCCATTGAGTGTGTTGTTAGAATAATGGTTCTTCCTATCTTTGCATTTTCTATTATGTCCCAAACACGCCTCCGGCTTATTGGATCCATACCGGTAGTCTGCAATTCACATGAATTTGTTAATTATAAAGACAGGCTCATATAAGGTTCCGACTTTATTGTTTTTGCTGATAATAGTTTACATTACCGGTTCATCCAAAATGATTAATTTCTGGTCACCAAGGAGAGCAGATGCAACACTAAGGCGGCGCCTCATTCCTCCACTGTAACTACCTGCTCTCACTTTAGCTGAATCTAACTGTCTTACTTCTTGCAATGATTTCTGAACAGCCTGATAGGAAATATGAAAGCTTAAGGAATAAATTCAAGACGGATGGGAAGTTATCGGCCTCTTTGAAATGGAAACCACGATTCAATAGTGACGGGGGATTTAAAAGTTTATATTATGTAGTGGGGCTTTTAAGTGGCGCTAACATAACATAATCTTAAAACATCAGGGATGAATGATTACTGTCGAGCAGTCGAGATCTAGTACATATCTGTTTGATGGATGCAGGTTCCAGACCCTTGATGCTGGCAAAAAGCTGAAGATGCTCTTCACCAGTCAAAACATTCCAGATAATGTCAAACTAACAAAATCAAATAAAATTCATTAGGATCCATCTTTATTTCTTCTTTACACACACTAATGCGCGAGCTGAGAATAATATACCTGGGGACAAACACCAATCATCTTTCGTATATTTGACATTCCGAGTTCCGACAGAGCTTCTGATAGAGTTCCCATGAACTATTGCTGCAATAATACATTTGGTTTAAATTCGATGTCATTCACATATTTGCTTGAAGTAAAAAGTTGAAAAACCGAATCTGATAGCTTATACCATCTCCTCCTGTTACTGATGTAATGCCAGTTAAACAATTAATAGTACTAGTCTTTTCTGCTCCGTTTGTTCCCAGGAGGCAAAAGAGCTGATCCTTCACCAAATTCACATATAAACCCTATTCGAGAAGTTTAAATTATTTAGAACTCCATGCAAAAAAAAAAAAAAAAAACTATTATGAGGAAACAAAAGATATATGAATGTACAACCTTGATAGCATGGAGTTGACTAGGCAAGACGCATCTGAAGTAAGTCTTGACTAGACCACGGATCTGAACGGCAAAATTTGGATCCAATTCATCTGAGCTCATTTGCTGCTTCACGGTGTTCCTCCTCTTCAATTACATCCTCATCAGTTGAAGTATTGTGGTCAGGAGCCGGAGTTGAACTATTGTGACTACGGATACCACCTGAAACAAAAGCAATTGGAATGATGAGGTTTCGGTTTTTTTTTACTGACAATTGACATATGAATGGTATACAAAAAAGTTTGTATGTCATACCTCGAGCGTTATTTTCCCCACTGCCTGTCCAGTAGCTTGGGCTCAGAAAGTAAAGCGGTGTTTTCTGTGTTCCATTTGGGCTCAGTATCACATTGTCGCACCACAGTGCCAAAAGAAAAAAGCCAACGAACCACTGGATGAAGAGCATGTATACCTCATTCTGTCATGGAGAAGCCAATAACTGATCAAATAGTTCAACATTCAGAAGCATAGAGTTTTGGCAGGTAAATATACCAATGTCAGAGCATAGACAGAGTCTTGGGGGCACTTTGCAGGATCATTATGCGATTTAGACGCTTTAATAAGTATATTAAGAGCGTGAGCTAGTAGAGTTTTCGGGAGAGCATACAATATTACAATATAACACCTTTCTGGGAATCCGGTTGTATAACTTGCGGTACAAACTGTGACATTGAGTAAGAGGTGTCATAACACATTACACACCTGAACAAATACCAGTAACTTGTGTTCGTAAATTGTGCAAGGAAGAGTACCTGTAAGGGCTGTGATAAGCTCATACTCTTACCATCTAATTAGTGCGTGTTATGTACAATAAACACTCATTTGAAAGAGGTTTAACATGGTTTCTACCATGTTTTGCCAAAACCAAGTGAGGAAGCCATCAAGAGTGTTTAGTGGTGTTTTGAGAGGCATTTTGAAGTGCAATCAAGCCCCAAGGAGGACCAAGAGGAAGGCCCCAAGCAACGGAAAAGAGAGTCATCCAAGAGCATACAAAGAAGAAGAAATGAAGACAAAATTCCAGCACCCCAGGCGCACAGTGCCCCATGTTGCAGGCGCATTGTGCGCCCTAGACGAGGTCGTGGTTCTTGCTTTGGGCTTTGTGCCCTCTCTTAGTCCATTAATTCCCCTTTTTCTTAGAGCTATATAAGGATGATTACATTAGGTTTTCATCCATCTTTGCCTCTTTTATGTTAATCAAGTGTATTTGGGATAATTTTCATCTAATTTGGATTTTGAGATCTATTATGGAGAACTAATCTCCAATCTTAATCCAATCCATAAAAGGTGTAATCTTTGGTTGTAAGACACTTTAATCTTTCCCTAATTATTATTATTATTGTTAATCTCTTTATGTTTATTGTTGGATTTTGGATAA
>JAOWBH010156239.1:0-16711 GCA_028566215.1 Silene coronaria | reverse complement strand
TTACTGGTAACTGATTGAGTGATTAGACCTTAAATATTACTGATACGCCGGTCTTTTCCTGGTTGTGCTATTGCTTATTGGCTTTTTCAAGGATTTGATCTTTTTTGGCTGTTCTAGTGGACAGTTGTTGAGGAATGGATAAATGTACATGGGTGTGGAGATGTAGAGTCGGGTGATGATGTTGTCACGGTCTTGATTTTTGTTTTTAGGAATAGGGGTTGATGCATAGAGGGCTGAATTTGGTTGAATGTTGAACTTGGACAATTGGCTTTGTGATGAATTCGAGTATTCTGAATGCTAATTTAATTACTAGTATTGCTTGTTTTGCTTTTGTTCACTTTAGTATCCATGTTTTAGTTTATAGGGGATTTTTTGGGTGATGTGTTGGTGGTCTTGTCACTCCCGAGGATGATAATTTCTACTGGTTGAAGCCACATATCCACCAATTTGTTTCACTCTTTCGCTCTTACATCCATCCATTTTTGTTTTGAGGTATTATCAATAGTTGAGGCGTATGATGGAATTTCATACAGTAGGCTCTGTATATTGTGAAGTAGTTTGTCAATGCAATGTTGTCATGACCAATCGCTTCCTTAATTTCAAATAACATACATCCAACATCCTTATGTGGCCATATGCCGAAGCCTTTTACTACAATAATATTGTTTTATCTTGTATAAATGCTTGAGGCGTTAGTCACCATTTCACGCTTTCTTCCAATTTTTTTTGTTAAATTAAAATTCATAATAAAGAACACTGTATGATACTATGATGTGAACATAAGTAGAATCTATGGAGGCCTTGGAAGGTAACAAGTTTTCTGTATCAGTGCTCTTAGGAATACAAAATGAGTATTTGCCAAATGTTAAGCAATTTCCATGCTATAAAGGTTGGTTCGAATCACAAATCAAACTTGGCGATGTTTTTGGCATATTTCATATTGTAATGCCTAGCAAGTTTCTTCCTTACCCTCACCTGTAATCCAACACTGTTCACACTTGTGTTGTGTGACTTATATACTCCATTGTTGCTTAACTATACCTCAATCACTAGTTCACAACTTCATAGTCCTCTACACTCTGACTGTTTCTTGCAGTTAAACTTCATCGCTCTTCCCATTTTGTGTCCACCTAGCTTGATGACATTGTCCCTCACTTCTTCTTTGTTATTGTTCCTTGTCTTTTGAAATATTGCTAACTTGGTACAAAAGGGCAAAAGGCGCACTGTGTCTTGGAGTGCTATAGTTGGAATCATGACAATTAATTTGGTTACAAGTAGTGATCTTCACTATAGTTGGCATTCTGTGGAGTATCTCATGGCTACGCTTTTGTTTTGCACCAGATCTTCTCAGTTTTATCCCGTGTTTAATATGAATGCAGCTGAAAGTACCGTATCGACATATTGCATGGAGTTACAAATACAAATACAAAATCAACGCAATATTTTGGGGACCAAAGAAGACTGTGGAACTACCTGAATCAATACTTTCACTGGGCGACTTTCCTTTGAAAGGGTCAGATTTAGAGCTGTTTCGTTATTAATATTTGTTATGTTTCATGAGGATTGACTAGTTTTAGGAAGACAAACTTTATTCACTTATATTTTGTGTTGACAGGTCCCGAACCTAATTCGTTTTGCCTAAGAAGGTTTCGCTCACAGTTATTCCATCAATCTCAGACGTTCCATCTGATGTTTGGGATGCATGCACTCTAGATGCCGTTGGTGCTGATAAGTTCAATCCATTTCTGACTCATGCTTTTCTGTCAGGCTTGGAGGAGTCTAGTTGCTCTGTGAAGGTTTGGCGGTGACTTTGATATATCAATTTATATGTAGTGATAAGCCAATAGCCCGAATCATGATTTATCACGAACATGCTGTTTTGCCTTGATATTAACTTTTTCCATTGATGGTGGGAGCAACTTATAAATGAAGTAAATGAAACAAATTCAAATTCACAAGCTAACAATCATATCTAACCCTTTTCATATCTAGTTTATCTGTTTCGACGCAATTTTCATTTAGGGGTCATCTGTAAAAAGCCTCTCTTTACTTACCCAGGGGTAAGGCAACCCTCATCCGACCCCTCCTTACCTTCCCATTTGTGTGAGCCCTTGAGGTATTGGGGTTATGTTTTTGCTGATTAGTGAGTTGTACCACAGGTGCAAGTGTGCAACTAAGGCACATTGATAGGATCAGAATTTAACCAAGGCATAGCAAAAGGTCCTGAATATAATTTTGTTTTTAGTTTGTCAATGGCAATGGCTTCAATTTTCTTGCAATATGTAGGAAGTATAGTTTCCTTCATATCTATACATATTCGTTCATTTTACGTTCTTAGCTTTGGCGACTTTTTCTTTGGAAGTGAACTTTTATATTAGTTGGCTTAAAATGAAAAAGATGCATAGAAGCTGGAACTCGTAAAAGCTAGAAAATATTTTTTAAACATAAGGAATGTCCCAGGATTAGAGGTCATTCAAGATGTTTCATATATAAATGCATAATATAATGTTGTAGATTCATTTATGATTTTGCTAGCTTTGTTCTAGAAGTTGTTTGTATTGGCTCGATATACTCAATAAAATGCATTGCTCAATAGTAACTTTCTACTGTAGGCTATAGAAGCTATAGAAGCTGCAATAGAGTACAATTTGGACACGGTGGAAGCAGGAGCTCAGGGGGAGCACAAAATCCAGCGGGGTTACCTTCCTATGACAACTTACAGCTAATTACATTGTCGACGAAGAATTTGGCAAAGCTATAGAAAATTTCGTGGCACGAGAAGCAGATCAGGTATTTATTTTTGTCTTTTATGGAAACCACTTCCTTGTAGAGACTTGCACAATATCCTTTAAACTGTTGGCCTTTTGTGGACTTGTAGGCTTTTCCTCTTAAAATAGTTCTGTGCAAGAATCTAGGGAGTCGATTACAATACAAGCAGTTATAACTAACATAAATTTTCGTACGAGACCGATGAGATTATCATGAGGGTGACCGGTTGTGGATTGTTATGTGTTGGTTTTGATCTGTTAAGTTGGAGAATTGCAGGCGCGGGTGAGGTTTCTGTTAAGTTGGAGAATTGTTATGTGAGGTTTCAGTTGGGTTGTGGTTTATTACTGTTTGCGACCATTATGGTTCTAACTACGAACTGTTTGTTTATGAAAAAAAATGTGACAGTTCCGATTATTTACTTAGGAAATGTAGTCATTTAGGATGTCTTGTTAATTTGTCTTTCGATTTCTGATACATTGTCATTGTCACAGGTCAGGCTTGTGATGAAGGTCTTACACGACTCAGGTCCTTTCAAGGATGATATACAGTGGGATGCTTACTGTACTCTAAAATATGGGCTGCTGATCAACTCATCAAACTTCCATGTACATAGTCAAATGGTAGGTGAATCTGATTAGAGAATCGCGAAAGAAAAAGGAGCTTCATAACCTTGTGACATTGGATGGATTATTACATTTTATTCTTGAACCATTGTATTATACAACTTAGTTATATTCGGAGGTTATGGTAGTACAATTGTACAGTAACATCGTTTATGCATGCAACAAGCGTGTTAAAGGGTGAGTGATTGTTTTTCATCAAAAAAAAAAAAAAGAAGAATCAATTGTTCCTTTAGTCTACTAAGTCAGACGGTTACTAGCGATTGTGGTTTCATCCAGGTCAGGTAGTGGCATATATTGCGTAACCCACTGATCTCACCATTCTGGGCTGGATCACAGTTTCGTCGGCTATCAAATGCAACTCTCTAATCATCGCCAGTTCCTAAGCTCCCCGTTCTGGGGCTGCTTTCTGTGAAAGAAATAAACATGTAGACTGAAGATGGACAATTCGTTTCCCGGTTATTCTCACCTTATTATTTGATGGTGAATTGGTGATTCAATCCGATTTTCATTGTTAAGTATTTTCATAATGAGTTTACTCTGTAGTCTGTACTCTAGCCATTTTAATTAGTAAACCAATGTATATATTATACATACCAAATTTATTTACTTTGTATTGTCTATATTCACTACTATTTTTTTTACCTCAAATGGTAAAAAAAAAACGCAATTGCTAAATCCCGTGCACGAATTTACTTAATCCCGCGCATTTTGTCTCATTTTTCCGTTATTACCCTTCAAAAGAAAAAAAGAAAAAAAATCCTCCATCTTACTCGATCATGACCACCCAGCCCCTCACCAGTCACCACCCATCCTTGACACCGACCAACCATCCTTCGGCACGGACGACCAACACACCCGGAGCCCAACAACATCGACCACGTCACCCCCACACACAACTCATTGTCGCTTCTCCTTCACTTTTCTCCCTTCCTCAACCTCATTACCTCCATCGTCGTTGACGGTTGACCCTTCCTTCCACCGATCCTCCCAACACCGTCCAAAAATGTCGACCTCCTCATGTGCCGTCGACGAACCTATTGTGAGCCACCTGCGCACGACACACTGTTGGGGCTTCCATCGTCGTCGTCGAACCTCCGTAATCACCTATACCCTAACCCCTGATAACTAAACCTGCTCCGTCGTCGCCTCGTCAGTCAGTTTATGGGTGGCTAGTGGGGCGGCAGCCGACAACTGGGGCTTCTAGGGTAGTTTTCCATTTAGGGGATTTCTAGGGTTTTTATTCTCTCTTGGTAGGGTGAAACTGTGAAAGTGGGGTGGAAAATGGGAGGGGTGGATACGAAATAATGGGGAAAATGCATGGTATTGAGTAATTTGATGCGCGGGATTTAGCAAGTCCCAAAAAAAAAGAGTAAAGTGCGACTTTAGATTTACACATTGTGAGATCATCTTTGAGGAGATTGGTCGAATGAAGTGGTCTCTTAATAGACCAATTATTGTTGTCCAATTAAACCTAACTTATTTATTTGGGTTAATTGATGGTAATAAACTAACTATGATTGATTTGCTTATATTAATTTATATTATGCAATAATCCATAAAAATTCAAACTTTCCTATCATTTGACTTTAATTGCTATAGTGGAAGAGCAACATGTTGAACAAGTTACCCCTTATCCTAAATTCTTTTAAACCCTTATTTTACTGATTTACTCATTTTATTTTTCACCTTTACACTCTTTAACCTTATCCTTCTCTTGCACGCCTCAGTCAACATCTTCATCGTCATCGTTGTCCTCCATCATCATGGGTCATCATTCATCAACAACTCAAAAGCCACCATTGTAATAGACTACATGAGAACAGTAATATTCGTTCTTTTGATATTTTATTTTATTTTAATAACAACCCTAGTTCATCATTTTCATTCCCTTCATCATCTTGTTTTACATTTTATGAATTTAATGGTTTATTTTGTTTGGTTGTAATTAGTAGTTGTGTTTAGGTATTTTTCATTTTCCCTAAATTATTGATTGATTTTGGTCTTAAATCGCTAGGCAAATCAATAGGATAATGTTACTCTGAAAATGTGGTATGGAGGATCATTTGTAAGAAATTAATTAGGACTTGTTTATACGGGTAGGACATTTAAGACTACTTGGGTTGATCCTGATGAATTTAGTTGGTTTATCCTATTGGAAGAGTGTTAGAAATGTGGAAATTTTAAGAGGAATGTAGATGCTATTAATTTCATGAATCCAGATATGGGATTGCAGAGAGTGATTGATGATACTGGTGCTCAAATAATGTGCAACATTCAGTTAAAGATAGAGTAGTTGATTGTTTCCTTGTTTAAGCTCGTGATGTAGCACATGTAATTCATTTGATTAACTTGGGTAAGGGAGAAGGAAATGCACAGTCACTTGTTAAATGTTCTAGGAAGTTGACTCCAAAGAGGAAGGTGGTTGCCAGTAAAAGTAAGAGTAAAAGCAAGAGCATAAATGTGGTTGAAAAACAAGGACCACCACTCAATAAGAAAATAATTGAATATTCATATAAAAAAATACCACAAAAAGACCAAAATGACTCACACACACACCTGAAACCCTAAAGGAATCTCATCTAAAAACACTTAATCAAACCAAGACAATTCAGTTTTACGAACAACAACCTCACCTAAAATTTCCCTAAAACAACCAAATTTTGATTTTGTTAAACCACTCTATGATTTTAATGATATAAGGATATCAGATATATTTAGTGAATTTGAGGAACAGTTAGATCTTGCATGTCATACTACTAATGATGACTATGAGTGGGAAGATTTAAGTGAGAGAGAAGACCCTGGTTATAACCCTGATGAGGATAGTGTAACTGATGATGAAGAGGGCACTGAAGTGTAGTTAGTAAATGAGGATAACAATGGAGTTGAGGAGTTGAATGAAGTGGAAGAGAATCTTATCGAGGAACAATTTGAGTCAGATGGAAATTCTGAGGATGAAGAGTCAAGAGAAGTAAGAAAAAAGCTGAAAGATTGGAATGCTAAAGCTATTGCAACTGTCAAACAATTACAACTAAAAGCTTCTTCAATACAGTTTCCTGGGCAAGAAAATGAGGAGGCATCTGATGTTGGTGAGGAGAAAGATGGTAATTTGAGTGATTATGACAAGAGTGGAGATGAGATAGTGACACCCCTGGTGAAAGTGATGATGACCCTGTATCTGGCAAGAGGAATAAATTAACAGTGTCAGTAATGATTGAGAGGACTGACTTTGCTAAGTTGAAGTGGTGTGTGTGGATCATATTCCCTACTAGAGAAGTATTTAGGGACTGTGTAACGGGTATGCAGTTGCCCAGGGTAGAAATCTTACATTTGTTGTCAGTGATAGGAGCAAGGGTAAAAAAACATGGGTTGAGTGTAAACAAGGTTGTCCATTCAAATTGTATGGTAGCTGGGAGCCTGAGATAACAAGTCAACTTGTTTTTTTGGTAAAAACTGTTCAAACTTCTCATAATTGTCAAAGAACCATGGAGAGCAAAAGACAGTTGAAGTCAAGTTGGGTTCCTAGGCAGTTCCTAAATGTGTTTTAAGCAAGGTCACACTGGTCAGCAGCTGATATAATAAATGATGTTAGAAAGGCATACAAGGTGATAATTAAGAAAGATTTTGCATACAATGTGAAATATACTGCCCATAAGCTCTTACATAGTTCTATGAGGGACCATTACAGCAAGCTAGGTAGTTACTTGAAGCATCTTGAACAAGAGTATCCTGGATCTGTGTTTACTTTGACAACAAACCCCAATGTGGTTAGTTTAGTTCCAGTCTTTCATAGGTTATTCATCAGTATTGATGCATTGAAACAAGGGTGGCTTGAAGGTTGTAGAAAGCTTATATGTGTGGATGCATGCTTTCTGAAAACATTCTTGGGGGGAGGGGGGACAATTGATCATTGCAATTGGTAAAGATGGTAGTGTTCAGATGTACCATTTGGCTTGGGGGGTTATTGAAGGAGAAAACAATGAATCATATGAATGGTTTTTCAAAGAACTCAAAAAGGCAACTGGAGAGGAAGATAGTCATGGTTGGATTATCATATCAGATAAACATCAGGTACAATATCTATCATTTTAAACTTTAGTTCATTTCATTTTAAACATTAGTTCATTTCATTTTGAAATTAGTTCATTTAAACTTGATTTTTGTACATTTAAAATTAACATTAGTTCATTTAAACTTTCTTTACTTCATTTAAGCTTCATATTAGTTCAATTTAAAGCTCAATTAACACTAATTTTATTTCAGTTAACCTTACATAACTTATTTTTAAACTTACATTGGCATTATCTCCATGGTTAAGAAAGAGTTTTCAAGAGCAGAACATAGAAGATGTGCCACAGTGCCAGGCATATATTTGCTAATTGGCATAAGTCTTACAAGGGAGAGGAGATGAAGATGTTGTTTTGGAACTGTGCCAAAGCTTACAGTCAAGCTAACTTTGATGAAGCAGTAAATGCTATGAGGGAGGTAGACCTAAGGGCAGCAACTGCATTTCTTGCTTGTAATCCTAGCCTATTCTTTAGGCTTTCATTGACACAAGGACAACAAAAAATGTGATTGTCAATAATATGGTATAAACCTTCAACGCATATATCATTAATGCTAGGACAAAGCATTTGATATATATGCTTGAAGAAATAAGGACAATGTTGATGCAGAGATTGGTTGCCAATCAAAAAGAAAGTGATGAAGGGTTCAACAGTAATAGTATACCCTAATATTTAAGTCATTCTAGAAAAAGAGAAGGAAAAAGTTGTATATTGCACCCTTTTGCCTTCCATTGCTACTCAATATCAAGTTGTAGATAGGCTTGATGAGGTTAGGGTTGATCTGTTAGCTAAGATTTGTACTTGCAGAAAATGGGATATTACTGGCATTCCATGCTCCCATGCAATATTTGCCATCTTTGACATTCATGCATTTGCTTAAGACTATGGTCATCCAATGTACAAAAGGGACGCATATCTTAGGGAATACATTAGGCCAATAACACCTTGTCTAGGAGAAAGACATTGGCCCAAAGTAGAGCAGGCCTTGATTCCTTTACCCATCAAGATTGGACTCATTAGACCAAGAAAGAAGAGAAGAAGGGATCCACACGAGGACGCCAAAAAGAGTGGAAAGTTGACCAAGTATGGGGTGGAAATGACATGCTCTATTTGTAAGTCAAAGAAACACAATAAGAGAAAGTGTCCACACAAGGATAGAATTCATGGACCACCACAACCTAAAAGAGGCAGAGGTAGACCTAGGACTGTTAATGTGTAAAACAGGGAAACATTCTCTTAACCTCCCAAGTCCATCATGATGTAACTGCCCAACCAAGCAGGACAGGGAGAGGTGGGAGGACAATTATGGGGAATAGAGGTAGTGTAAGAGGAGGCACTAGAGAGGGAACTAGGGAGAAACAACGGTGACAGAAAAGGGAAGCAGGGGGTGGAAGGGTAATCATTTACAAAACTGTCATTGTTGTTTCAGTTTCGTGAGCTGTTGTTAATTGTTAATTGTGATGCAACTGTCGTTAATTACATGCATTTGGTTCATTACTTGCAGGCACCTCGGGGCATGAGCGTGCTCATTGATGCTCAAGGAAATGTATTCACAAATGAGCTTGACAATACCAATGGTCCAAGATGCATTTCATCCTGGTTTGGCAGCGAACCAGACACTCAAGGTTCAACAAACTGTAATACTCCGTATTTCTACTCGGTCGAGTGAAGGGTACTCGGTCGATTGAGTTCGAGTACTCGATCGAGTGGATCAGTTTTAGCGTTTTGCAGTTCTTTTGTGTTAAAAGGAAGTTTTATATATGTGAGTGTTAAAACATTTCTAATCTCCTTTCTAAAACCCTAAATATTTTCTAATCACTTTTAAGCATCCCTAATCTCATCTCTTCATAATTCTTCCTAATCATCTAAAGAAAATAGAGATTATGCTTTTTGGAATTAGGGCTTCCGTTCTTGCAATCCATCTCGTTATTCTATTGTGAGTTCTCTTATTCCTTTTTATGATTTACCATGTTTTAAAGTCTTAGATTATAATGCATAGTCGTGCATCATCATCATTGATTTGGGTTAGTATGATTAAAATTGTTAAATAATTTACAGATTCGTTGGTTTGTGTTGTTTGATTGTTTTCATTGTGAAGATACTCATGTTTATTCCAAGCCTAGTTTATGCATATCGAATTTCGTAAACAAATTCTTTATGGTTTGTCCTAGGTGGTTTATTTATGAACCTGTCGCCAAAAAGTGTGCGAATCTTATTGTGTTGTGAAAAATGGTTTGGAACCCTAACTTCGATGTCAATTCAGTTTGAGGTCTTTTTCATACATCATATTTGAAGAGTCTAGATGACAATATGATTTGGAATTTCCCAAAAATGATGTTTTAAACTCGTTTTATGAATTGCTACTTTTTATGCGACAGTTTCTGATAGTTTTTGGAAATTGGTCTGGAAACTCTTGATAAGTTTAGAATTTGGAAAAACTTCTTTAGGTAGAATTTGTAGATAATAGTCATGAGGTTGCAACTCAATTGGCCTTGCATCTATTGGATTTTTCTAGAATTAGTTATACATTTTATAGTGAGTCTGTCCTCTGCTGGAAAGTTGCGAAAAGTCGAGTTTGGTCTTTAAGATTAATATTAAGTCATGATGAGTCTAGGTTATGTGCATGGTTATTTAATTGTGCATGTAGTAATTATACATAATTATGTTATGTACGTGATGGGTTTGTGAAGGATCATAATCGATTGCTTGTGATCGGAGTATTGCTAAAACGTAGGGTTTCCTTAATTAGTGTATTATATGATTGTTGATGAGATGAATGTGTAATTGTGATTATTGTGATTATTGTGATGTTGAATATTGTTATGATGATATCGGTTGTTGAGGTTGTTTGTAGAGCCATTGTCGGGAGATGGACTTCACCCCCATGTATTGCCCTTTGTGGCTCTTGTCACAAGAGAATGTGCACATTAATGATATGGATTCGCTCGGTGCGATGAGCGAGAATTTTGGTGGCAAGGCTTCAGTCTCCCACCGACAGGGGTGGATTACTTGTTGAGATGGATAATTCGACATGGCTACTTGTTGCGGTGAGTAGTCTTGTCCGAGATGCGGTTCAGACACTGGTTCTCGGAGTTTGGAGGTGATGGATCTTGTATTGGTTATGGAGTGAACCTTATGTGATGGTTTATTGTTTTGATTGATGTATAGTATACTGACCTTGTGTGGTGTTGTATTTCTTTGTTTGTGTCTGCTAGGATCCATTTGAAATTGTCGGCAAATAGTGACCAGTGAGTTTAGCAGGTGTGCATGATTGAGCTTTAGCTACGGGCATGGATGGGTACATTTGGCGATTCATTTGTGTAGCTTCCGCTGAACTTTGAGTCATTTGTTATTGTTTAGAGACGAGTTGTATTTCTTTTGAGATTTGATTTTTTTGTAATCGATTAACATTGCTTTATTTTAATAAATCTTTCTTTTTGGTTCTTTTGATATGTACTACCTCGGACAACTGAGATGTTGTTGGGTAAAAACATCCAACACAAGCTATTCAATTTTCTAAGTGTTACATTGCATAAAATTAATTATGTATACATTTAGGTAATGTTAAATGAATGACAATGCATTTGCTTAGCATTGCGTGAGAATTGCTCCAGCACTTGGTGAAACGAATGAATTATATTAATTCATTTGTATATAACGTGAAATGACTTAATGATATTAAAATCTAACGTCATTTCACAATGCTATATAAAGGATTGCAAATTCTTTGGAAATGTATCTCACAAAAATATATCAAACACAAAGTGACTAATAAAAGTCGGGGTTTGAGGGTGTGAGAGGTAGTGCAACGGGTAGTTTTATACAATAATTTAGGAGGTTACTCTAGGGGTAATATTGGTGGAATTTACTAATATTACTGGCGGTCTAGAAATTGTTATCTTATATTATTGTGGGTTTCGGATTAGTATTTAATTCGAGACGGTTACGTTGTACTGGCACTATTTTTATAGTGGATTCTAGTCTATTTGGCTAGTGGGTTTTACTTCCGATTTTGGAAGGTTTTGCCCTGGGTTTGACCCTAAAATAGTCTCAATTATTGCTTATATTTATTTACATTTACGTTTTACTTGTCAATTGGTTGCTTCTGTTGCGCGTGAGAGATTTGCGCTTATTTCCTAACAGTGGTACCAGAGTCATTAGGTTCGGTCTAGTGGCTGGTCTTAATTGACAAGGATGTCAAATATGGGGTCTCAATTTGCAGTACCAAAATTTGACAGTAAAAGTAGTTTCACCCTTTGGCAAAGAAGGATGACGGATCTCCTGGTACATCTTGGCTTGGCTAGAGCCTTGAAAGGAGATGATGGTAAGTCGGAGAAGATGTGATGACGACTGGTTTGCACCAAGTATGCAAGTACCATAAGGTTGTGCATCTCGGATTATGTCATTAATTGTGTTCTTGATGACGACTCCCCATCGGCGATATGGAAAAAGTTGGAGAAGCTCTACATGGCGAGAGTTTGACCAACAGGTTGCTATTAAAGCGACGGTTATATCGGTTTAGGATGAAGGAGGATGAAACTTTAATTGGACACGTAAATGTCTTCAATGGATTGTTGGATGAGTTAAAAAAGATCGAGGTAAAGCTTGACGAGTTTCGTTCGCGGAAGAGGCGGCGAAGGTAGATTGTTTTCAGGTTGCAGACGAGCGCAAAGGTAAAATTCCTGCTGGTGAAAAGGTGGAGAGCAAGAGGTTTCTCTCTGGAGTCAAGTAACGTCATTGACTAGGTTTAGGCTGTACACGGTGCATTGGCCGTGATAGTGAGTTAGGGTGGGGACCGGATACTAACTCGGGTGTGCAGCTGGTAATTTTAAAAGGTCAATGGTTGATTCCTCGATGGCAGTCTTTTGTGCTGGAGGGGGAGGTTTGTTGGGTAACCAACACAAAGATTTATTTTAGAAGTGTTACATGCGTATGTAATATTTTGTATAAATGTGATGTTAAATGAATGAAAACATTTGTTTAACATTATGTACGGAAAAGTGAAAAACATATGGATTGATTTAATTCATGTGTTTGTAACGTGGAGTGATTTATGATTTAAAATCTAACGTCACTTTCACGTTGTTATATAAAGGATTGTAATCCTTTGGAAAATATATCTCACAAATATATATCAAACACAAAGTGACTAATAAAAGTCGGGGTTTGAGGGTGTGAGAGGTAGTGCAACGGGTGTTTTTTATACAATAATTTAGGAGGTTACTCTAGGGGTAATATTTAGTGGCATTTACTTATATTACTGGCGGGTTAGAGATTGTTATCTTATATTATTGTGGGTTTCGAATTAGTATTTATTCGAGAAGGTTTCGTTGTACTTGCACTATTTTTTATAGTGGATTCTAGTCTATTTGGCTAGTGGGTTTTACTTCCGGTTTTGAAAGGTTTTACCCTGGGTTTGACCCTAAAATATTGTCTCATCTTATTATTGCTTATATTTATTTACTTTTACGTTTTAATTGTCAATTGATTGCTTCCGTTGCGTGTGAGAGATTTGCGCTTATTTTCAACATAATAAACTGATCCGAAGTTGACTGATCCGTGTGACCACCGGCAACATTACTAAACGTTATAGTTTAGTTCACAGTACTATATATTTAGTTTACAATAATGCAAAACAAGACTAAGTGTATTGACATTTGAAGAACATGGCCCTTCTTCCATCACTTGAGGCGCATGTGTTTGCCAAAAACAAGAACCACTTCACAACTTTATTTCAATGGTCAACTCCTTATATAATTCCAAGTTTGATATTTTGTTGTCTTCCTTTCACTTCCTTGAACGTTAAGGCAGCTTCATTGGACCCTTTTGGTCTTCCTATTTTTGCTCCTTATTTTCATTCACATTTCCACATTATTATTATTATTTCATTCACACATATTGGAAATCTCAAGAAAAGACAGTTGTAACTTTCATTCATTTAATAAAATTCCCTAGATTCAGAATTTCATAATACACTCAAAATTTCCTCTATGCCATCTCAACATGTCTATACTCCTAAAAAAAATTCTCAAATTTATATTAATACTCTTACTATGTATCTCTATACTTATATTTCTTCTACATAATTTGATGAATAAATCCAAGGTACAAGACGACCGATCATTGTCAAGCAAAATCCATATAGAAAGGTCTGGATTTGAGTCGAGTAGGATTATAAGGGCAGTAAAACTCACCTTCTCGAGCTTGTCGTCATATAAAGGTTTAGAATGGCTAGTAACGTGGTACCACCAACATATACATAGTGATAAGAATGCGAACTTAAGGAGGTGCAGAAAAATGATGGAAGATACTCAACTATATGATTTCACACCCTTCAAGAGACACCACCGGAAAAATGTACCAGCAAAACCGGAGCTCGATCCGGTCTACGGTGTTGAACAACGTGTCGTTCCAACCGGTCCGAATCCATTGCACCATTGATAACTTATCAAAGCTTTCATTATTTTATTTTATTTTTATTTGTCGATTTTTTTTGTTTTTCTTTTCTTGTGATCATATACAGAGTAGTATATTATTGTTAAATCATAAATAAACTGAGCTTGTGACGTGTTTACCCCGTCACAAATGCAAATTTGTGTAAACTGAGAACATTTAGGGAATAATCCAGTTCATTGTTTGTTTGTTAATGATCAATTTAGTGATTGATCATTTACGCGCATTTTACAAACAATCTTATATTGCAGAAAAATGGATAGTTTTATACTACGTATTTCTGTTAGCCTGGTGGTCGTGGAAACTATTTCTTAATCAAAGGTCATAAGTTTAATATTTATGGTGTATATCGTATCATTTGTTTCATGTATATCTTACTCAATCAGATAGGGAATTTTTACGTATTAACTCTATTTCTCATCGTCCCAATTTCATGTATCCCGATTGACAAAATCATGGAATCGTCTCTCTGCTCACAATACTTTATTTCCTAGAATGATTGTCCGGATTCATTTAGTTAGGTTTTCATTTAATTTGTCTATTTTTATAACCACCGTTTTCCCATTCAATTCAGGAATTTGAGTTTTATAATACATGCAATAAAGTACTTACGTACACCAAGTTCTATATGTATTATACGGGGATTACAAATATATGCGCATATACTCTAACGTTTTATCCCATCCCAAAGCACGAAATTGTCAAAAACTTTGAATAAAGAAAATATATAATTTACAACTTGATTATAATTTAGGCTAAAGAAATTAGCTTCACTGGATACTAGGAGAATTTATATTTAGTGGTGTTACAAAGTAGTAGGAAAAGAGCAGTTGAAACGGCACGTCAAATAGAAGAGAAAATATGGATTATAGATGAGATTTGATTTGATTTGATTAGATTAGTTGTTCTCTAATGGGTTAGTGAAAAACGTTGACTTTTGATAATGAGGGAGGAAAAATAGCTCATAATGTCCAATTGTTCACATAATCACATGTATCATGTATGTTGAGTGACAGATGGTACATTGATCCCCCTTTTTTTCCATTTTTTTTTTCCCTAAAAATATTGACCATTAGTTAAAAAAATCGAGAGATCAAGAACGTCAAGGGATCGGAGCGGGTACGGGGATATTATTGAAGTATCTATCGAAATTACGGTTGGTCAAACCTCAGGGTTGACCCGGCCCGGCCCGGATCTCCGATCACTTTTTACCCAACCCGATAGGTTTGTGCCTAGCTTGGCGCAACCCTCCATAGTAATTAAGGGTCGGACTTGGGCTAGGAAATTAAACCCGGCTCACCCTCGATCGACCCGCCCTCAACCCACTTAGGATGGTTCCGGGTCTACCCCCAGGCCACCAGACGCATCCTAGCCCGACCATCCACTACCTTGGGCCGGTTCCAAGTCCGCCTATTATCCAAGCCTGACATACCTCGGGTCAGCCCAGCCTGGTCGGCTAGATTATTGACCATCCCTAGTCGAAACACAATTAATAATGTTATACAATGTTTCATTGCCAAAGAAGGCATGCAGTCCCAAATAAATTAAAGCTTCCTTGTTTAACACTTGATTACACTTGCATATCATGTAAAGAGTGTTTTCGGTAGTAGGCATCAACAATTTCATTTTCGAAACTCTTCTCGAATGCAATCTTCATAAAAGTTGAGTCATTTGATTCGTTCCGACATTTAAAAAAAAAGGCTCGCAATAAAGGGGTTGCACAAATTAAATCTCCTCAAAGATATCACGACATACTAATGATAAAATTAGCAATAGACAATTTGTCAAACTTAATGCCTTCCTTAATAGAAAGAACTTCTCTAATGAAAGGGTTTGAGGCAAGTTGGGAAGAGGATCACACACAAATCTGCATTTAGGTAGTTTCTTAAGATGCGTATCCAAAGCTAGACTAGGAGCAGATAAAATATAAAAGGTCGCATCAACATTGATCTAAGACCAATTAGACAAGGGAGGGCTCAAAAACTCGGATAATTTTAGGTCAACCCCTGATAGAAGCATAATGAGAGGAAATGCAAGAGTGAGAGACGTAGGCAGAATAACAATTGGTGGCCATAGAGATCGAGCAAGTGATGGAGATCAAAATGTGTCGGTTTCCGGTGGGTGAGTCAAGTTTGTTAAAAGTGGGGTTTATCATTTACGGCCAAGCGCCACACACCAAAAGAGTAGAGAGTATTCCATGATTGATGATTTGAAATAAAATTTCAACTTTGGAAAAATAACTGGCCAGTTACGGAACCAAAGTTACCAGCGAGCTATTCTAATACTTCTTTGAAGTTTGATTTTTGCTCTTCAAATTTGTTTATGGTGGTACAAAATTAATAGCCAGTGGTAAGTGTTTAGTTTACCTATATTTTATATAATTATTTCCCTATACTTGTAACCTATAAGTGAGAAGATAATCACGTGTACTCTTATTTGATTCACCTTTATAAGAATACCAAATTTCTATATTTCTTTGTGATGGAAAAATGTAAAATTGGAGATATTTACATTACAATTTGTGTATTGACATACGCGTAAAAAGGAAATATTGTATCTAAATATAAATTAAGGGAGATACTTCATACTTGTAAAAGTTAGCGAAAAATTTAGAGTTTAGTGTGTGTTTGACCCAATTTTCTTAAAGTGTTTTTGACTAAAAGAAATATAAATTGACCAAACACACCATTTTCTAAAAAATTTAAAGTAGTTTTTAAAAGGTCAAATACCATGTTTTTGCCCATAAAAATCAATATAAATATATATTTGAAGCTTTTTTCGAGCGACGTGGTAGTCTCC
>JAOWBH010156228.1:0-11682 GCA_028566215.1 Silene coronaria | reverse complement strand
CTGGAATAGCTCAGTTGGTTAGAGCGTGTGGCTGTTAACCACAAGGTCGGAGGTTCAAGCCCTCCTTCTAGCGTTTTATTTTACATTTTTTTTTGGCTGAAAATTCATCCTGCATTTCCACACATTTAACACGAAAAATTGAAAAACATGAATAAAAACAAAGAGAAGAAGAAACCAATACGACAAAGGCGATATCTCCTCTAATCGTCTTGTTAATTTTTCTCCATTTCACCGTAAAAATGAGTATTTGATGGCGAGCAATGTGAAAACTCGAAAAAAGAACATCAAATCTAAAACTATCAAAATGGTACAAAGTGAGTGATAAAAGTGTTTTAAGGTTTGGTTGTGTAGCAAACTTTACTATAATGGTCAGCCTTGTGTTGTCGGAAAGTTCGGAAAGCAAGGCTAAAAATGGCAATTACAAAGATAAGAAGTGCAACAAATCCCGGAAACAGCCTTCGCCATAGCTCTGTAACCTGTGATAAAAAGCCTCCCATGCAAACATCACAGTAATAACACATTTTATCCGACACCGGGGTCCAAGTATAACAGTCGGGTATAGCAGCACTGTTTGGGTCGTATATGCACCAAGGCGGTAGCTGACAGCATGCACTCTGTACAAAAAACGAGAAACAGTAGCGTAAGGTCAAGATTATTTACACAGATGAAAACTGTATTAAAAATTACATCAGCTAAACAATAAAAAAGAAGACGACTAAACAAGACATCGTGTAGGAAAAATAAATGACGGAGAAGAGTAAAGGACCTTCATTTTGGGAATCGAGTAAAAATAACTTTTTCTACTGTCGTCCATAAAACACAAATCTCTATCCACAATACACTTCCTGATTTCCGGCCAGTCCGCCATACCAAACACAACATCCTTATACCAAGACGCAAACGCTTTGAACTTGTATTCTTGTCCCACATCAAGCTTCATATGATGACCTATAATCACGACTCTAAGCCAAAGCATGGCACCAATAACCATCACGATTATGACGATGAAATAGAAAACCAAATATATCCACAACAGGAATGGGGACCGGCAATAGCTCCCTAGGACACCGCACAATGAGACTACCACAATCACGCTTCCTAATTTAACACAAGGCGTGACTAGGAGGGTATGACAAGATGAGATGGGAGTCACGGCTATTGTGATCCCAACCGTTAAAATACCGATGCCAACCAGTAGGATGGCAAAATTAATGCATGCCGTGAGGTTATTGCTCCGACTCACCATTTCTTCTTGGACAATTAGGTCCTTAACAAATGGCGCGAAGGAGCTTCACGGAGAGCACGAAGATTGCAGGTCCTTTTATTGTTGGGAGAAATAGTTAAGGCATAAAACCAACCAAGGTTTTATGCCTTAAATGGATATATTTGATCTTTTTTTCCCCTTTTTTTCAAATAACCATGTCTTATGGCCTTATGGGGGTTGACATCGGACTTCGTAGTTTTCCTACATCCATATTAACTATTCCTATTTTTTTTGCTAAATATTGGCAGAAAGCCTTAATTTTTGCAAGATTTTTAATGATACTCTAAAATTGGTTAGAAAGCTGTCATTTTCCTTCTACACCCCACAAAACAAGATTAATTAAGACTGTTAATTTACGACATTAAAAATTTGATCTTGCGGGATCTGGTCATCACATATATGGTGCATACACCACATAAACATCAACCAAAAGCAAAAGGACTTGATATATGGGAAACACAACACGACATACGAATCTGTTCTTTTATTCATGAAACATTATGATCCAAAAGAAAAATGGAGGAGATTTTCTATTATATTCAAAGTGAAGTGATTAAATATGTTAAAACTGTAATCTTCTATTGTGGGCGAAAATGTGTTATTAGCAGAAACAATATGAATCGAATAAGAAGTTTATATGTGCCAATGTGTTGTGACTGACATCGGTATTTCTACACGAGCCAGAAGGTATATAGTGTATTATTCATCATCTCCTCTAACTAATGGGTACTTTGAAAAGAAAAACAGGGAAAGAAAACAATATACAGCTTTTTAAACATCAGCACAAAGTTTCATCGGGTATACGATAAGTGTGTGATGCGACTGTAAGCCTTGAGCGGTTTATGCATAGAATCTCCGAAAATTCAAGGACATGATATGTTCAACATAATTAAGAGTTTATGTGGTAATGTGACAGAAGAGAAGAGGGTATCACTTACAAGGTTTCATCTCTTTAAGAGCTGATATTGGGGATTTTGGAAAGTGAAGCTCGTATCCTCTCTTCGGAAAAAGATAAGTCGACTAAATTTCCTTGCAAAAACTTGTCATATGATGGAAGGTCAAAGTGACCATGTCCACACATTGCCATTAGAATGACTTTAGATTCTCCTGTCTCTTTGCAGTGAAGAGCTTCTCTGATAGCAGCAGCGATGGCATGAGTTGGTTCGGGTGCAGGGATGAGTCCTTCAGACCTTGCAAATTGGATTGCCCCTGAAGCATGTATTCAAGACTGAATCAGCCAGTAATCGTGTATGAACTCATTCGCGTGTTAGACTTCTTATGACATCACATTTTTGGACGGTTCTTTGGATTCTTACTATTTTTTTCTAGGATAAATTTTGAGCTTATGAAACGAATGAAGTCATCAGGAAGCAAAAGAGGGGAAGAAAGCTTGAGTTCAAATTTCACTGAAAAAACAAGGACATGCAGCATGCTTATAATATACCTTGGAAACATTCAGTTTGAGGTATAGCAAGTGCCTCCATCATCCCTAACTCGTATACATGTGAAATCAACGGAGCCATACCATGGTAACGGAGACCACCTACAAGATTCCAAAAGAAAAAAAAAAAACAAATTTTGTTACGTCATATGTCAAAAGCATATTCCGTCTTCATCTCCTTTTTGTCCCCTTTTAAATTTTGTTGGCAAAGTTGCATATCTCTGTATCTGTCGTCAATGTACAAAGTAAAATCGGACTAGTTTCACTCAGAGTGAGACCGTCTTATACAAGACTCATTCAAATTTGGCATCTTTTGACCGCCTAGATAAAAAGGGACAATAAAGTGTGATGTAGTATCATACAAAATAGATTAGAAACATAAAGATTAGACACTAAGGAAGAAGAGGATATTACCAGCATGGATTGGATCAGGAATGAAATCATGCCCAAGAGTGTGCATCTTCATCAATGGTGTCAGTCCGGCAGTATCACCGTAATCATACGCATACACCCCTTTCGTCAAAGAAGGGCAAGCTGAAGGCTCAACAGCCCTTATGAGAGGATTCATTTTCCCATTCAGCTTTTCCCTAATGAAAGGGAAACATAGTCCTCCGAAATTGGAACCTCCACCTGTACACCCAATGATCACATCAGGGGTCTCGCCATACGCTTCCATCTGCTTTATGCATTCCTCTCCTATAACAGTTTGATGTAGAAGGACATGATTAAGTACACTTCCTAGACAGTACTTTGCCTCGGGATCGTTTACAGCAACTTCTACTGCTTCAGATATGGCTATCCCGAGACTTCCAGGGCTAGATGGATCCATCCGAAGTATGTTTCTTCCTGCCTCGGTAATCTCAGATGGTGATGGATGAACCTTAGCTCCCCAAGTTTGCATCATTAGTTTCCTGTACGGTTTTTGGTCATATGAGGCCCGGACTTGCCATACCTACGGAGTAGAAGTACAGCATTCAGTTTAAAGACAACAAAAACAAGGCAGATAAAGTGTCATGTGAAATATATTCAATTGACGATAACAATACAAGGCACAACTATGCAACAAGAGACAGCATAGAAACATAAAAAGCAGGCAACTACTCCGTACTTACTTCGCAGTCAATGTTGAATAAACTGCAAGCAAAAGCAAGAGCACTTCCCCATTGGCCAGCCCCAGTTTCAGTTACGATTCTCTTAACTCCTTCCTGTGCATTGTACCATGCTTGTGGAACTGAAGTATTCGGTTTATGCGATCCAGCAGGGCTAACTCCTTCATACTTGTAGTAAATCCTTGCAGGTGTACCAAGAAGCTTCTCTAATCTCTTAGCTCTATATTCAAATGGGAAAATGTTGCAATACATCTTACGAAGGATTTTGCAAGTTTGATCTAATTAAGTATCTCCGACTACAATTTTATTCATTGCTTTTGGATTACAGTGGAATAAAGCAAAATTGATTACTAAACTGGCTGTGTCTTTTTTTTTTCAGAGTTCTTGACGCTTTCATTGTGGTCATTCGGACTGTATCTTAAACAGCAAGGGCTAAGATTGTGTTAATCCTACCCCTTAACCCGCCATTTGTCGGAGCCATTTAGGCACAGTTGTTGTAAGCAAAGAGATAAAAAAACAAAACCTGATCAGAGGAGTCGGTCTCCATAGTCCATAAATATCGCGAACTTCCTCAGGTATTTCAATGTACCGGTCAGTAGTCACTTCTTGCTCGATCAATGCATTCGGCAAGAGAGGACTCAAATCTTCGGGCGTGACTGGCTCAAAAGTCCTAGGATTCAAAGGTGGGGGAGGTTTAACTGGAAGATCGGCTATTAAATTGTACCAATGTGTAGGAATATCTATCCCTTTGCAACCAGCATTGATTGAAGCCTGTGCTCTAACTTTGTGGCCAGACGAGACATTCATAAATGGCAAGGCCTTAGTTCTCAGCGAGAAAATTCCAACTCTACTGTCATCACCTACACAAATAAAACTTGCTCAGCACGCCGGATTAATATCATTTTTCCTAAATATTTATCACAGCGAAGCCAAGTAGAGCACACTAATCGGTTTAGCCATTAAAGCAAAGGGGTGATAATTTCATCAGTTATTCTGGTATATGTGTTCCGAGTCTGGGGTACACCCACGAGGAGAAAAATTCCGCTTTATCAAAACCGATTTAACACTAAGAGGATGTTATAATCTAAAGTGGGACAAGAAGCATACAACAGTAAAAGATTTTTCTCTAAGAATAGTAATCCACTTTAGGCTAGATTTGTCAAACTCAATCATCTTATAATCTGTTGTGGGACAAAACTCTCAAACAATGGCCCCGCAACAGATCCCTTATTGTTTGACTCCAATTTACGGAGCACGGGGACTAGCAAAGGCTGTCACCTCCCGACAACCGGTTAGCAGTAAATAATTATGAATTTTTTAGTTAAAATTTTCGATTATTTTTTTCTAATTCACTCTATCATCACTGCATCACATCACTAACTTGTCCCACCTCCCACCTAAAAATTTCACATTGTTTTAATTTTTAACCCACTTCCTCGAATCCTGGCTCTGTCACTGGTGCCTTTACTACATTACTTATTGCACCCAAATGCTTGAGCACTCTAAAATCACACAAATTCTTGGTTATGACCATCCTAAGTTAAGACTGCACTCATAGCCGATTTAAGCAAGGCAAAAATAAAAGGACGGTTGTGAGAAATTTTAATTCAAGACGGTTTTAAACAAAACCTACTCCTAAAAATCAAAGAAAGTCCAAAACATTGATACTGAGATACACATTTTTGTGCTAGCTAATCATTTTCTCAATATATGCTTAAGTTGAGCTAATAATCAAATATAAATAAATAAAACTAATATTGATAACATTTGTACCAACCAATCTTTCTAGTAACCAACTATATAAGTTATAAAAACAAATAAATAAATAATCTCTCCGTCTCAATCATTTATTTAGCTTTTACTAAAATACCTCTGACAATAAATAAATAAATAACGTAAACAAATGATTAAGACGGAGGGAATCGAGAATAGAATCTAGCTTTTACTAAAATACCTCTGACAATAAATAAACAAACGTAAACAAATGATTGAGACGGGAGGAATCGAGAATAGATGAATGGAAAAATGTATACCTTTGAGGTTAATGGTGGAGCTAAGAGTAGCAGGAAAAAGAAGAGTATGAGCAGCCATTTTTGAGTATGAGTTTTGAGTTGGTAGAAGATCAGTTTATGAGAATTGGTGATATGTTTATATGTTACTAGGCCTACTATAGTCAACACTTTACTGCTCCTACATCCTTTGATAAGTACAAACGTTGACTCTTTTATAACCAAAAAAATGTGATCATTTGATAATAAAATGTTAAATTTTCATCGAAGACGGACTCTATCTATCAGAAGTTGAAAATGGACACCATCCATTACAAGTTGAATACGAATAGTATCTCTCTCACAATATGCAAGTGACAAATCAAGTGAGAATTAAATGGAGCACCTCCCACTTGTGATATTGTGAGAGACTGAGAGGGACACTATCCGTCTTCAGCTTGTGACGGATAATACCCGTCTTAAATGAGACAAGCTGAAAAAATGAAATAAGGATGTTAGATGTCACAAACTTATAACCGTCACGCCCAAGACTTGTTTTAGAATTGATAACATTTGTTTGATACATGGTGAACACTATTTTTGTAGTTTCAAAAGAATCAAAACCCAGTATACAATACAAGCTATTACAAACTGGTATTAAGATACCATAATTTCATATTAATGTACTAATTATTTGGAGATTGGTATCAATTTCATTGTTCTTATTGGTCGGAATACAATGACGTGATACACTCGACGCACCGAAAAATTGGTCTACTTCATCTTGGCATCAAAGTCAATCCCATCTACATTGAATTTTATGAGTATGCTTGAAATTATGCTTCATAATCAAAACCCCATCCATTCTCCTAATTGAGTAACTTTCCACCATAACATAACACCCGAACCGTCTCCACTCCATATGATTTCCTCTTCTTCTCCTTCCAACTTCTTCAACTCTTTCTACTCTTACATCAAATTCTTGATCATTCATCCACCCTCTTTCGACTTGCACCCCTCGCATCGCCTCAAAAACCGCCAAGCTCATCGTCAACTTCACCCGATTCCCATTGCTCAAGTTACTTGGTATAGTGAAACTTACATATCCTAACATTGGGTTCACTTCTACCACACTTTCCATGCCATACACTATAGCCTCTTCTCTTTTTACCATTGCATCAATCACAATTGAATCGTCCTCATTACTCTCGTTTTGCTTCGAGTATATTTCTTCCCAATATTGCTCTAGAGTGATCTCATAGAACATTGATTTCTTCATATGTCTCCATAATTTTGCTTCTTCCCTGCATTTTTTTTAATGTAATCAAAACATACTCGAGTTATGTGGCACCAATGTTGTAATGTATGACCTATGAATCTAGGGTAGGTATTGCTAAGACGGTCTTAAATTAAGACCTCTCACAACCCCCTTTATATTTTAGCATAATTTAAATCGGATGAGTGTTGTCTTAACTTAAGACGGTCTTAAACAAGAGTTTGTGACGAATCTGTGATAAAGCACTCACTAATAATACACGTTCTCATTATCTTTTGGTGTGAAGGGAGTTATGGGAGCAATTTTAGCTTGATGGGTTCTGAACCCCAATCACGGAAAATCCCCTTAAATAACATTACCGACTTAAATAGCCGTATCAGCTATGTCATTGTAAATGAAGGAAATTACCTCTCATCCAAACCAAACTACCTCTGTCCCGCAATTATGATGAAAATTTTGAAAATTGGATAGTTTGGTTTGGATGGGAGGGAAGTACATAATACAGGAGTGCACGTTCGTTACCTGAGGAATAAGAAGGGGGTGTACCATCTTCCTATGATAATGCCAGTATATCGTTGATGTAAAGGTGGAATAGGAAAGGTCGGAGGGGGAGGGAGTGACGCTTGGACGGATTCATCAAGGCCTAAAGCGTCATGTAATTGTCCTCGAATAGAACGATGTACTCGAACTTCCCACCCTTTTTTCCGAAGGAAATTTGGAGGAACACCATCATAAGCAACGGATTTAGCATAGAAGCCACCACCATGGTAGCGGCGGATTTCAAACTGTTGGTATATGTCTCTATAATCAAATGGCCTTGGTTTTAGGTCGTTTATAAACTCTGAGTAACAGCAACAAGACCATACATCTGCTCTTTTTGAACTTGTGCATGCTTTCCTACCAATGTAAAACAGAAGAAATAAAAACTAAAAGTCACAAAGAAGAAAAATATGTCCATGAGTTGAAAAAGATTCAGTTTTCAGTGATAAAAAGACAGAATATGGATCTCAAATGATTAATCAACAGGATAATGTTATCGGTAAATGATGACAAAATGTTGACCCAGTGCCTTGAACATTCTTGCTTATTCTGGGATAAAGAGTCATGTACGCTTCATGCTATCTTGAATAGCAAACAAGAGGCATTTTTTGCAGCACGGCCCATAATAATAACTTTCGCCATAACAGAAACCGAAAATTCGTTACAGCAGATTACAGCGACAACATTACCCTAATGTCTTATATAGGCTCCTGTCACTAGCAGGTAAAGGGATCTGATCTAGATAGCCTTACACAAATACTAACTATACAGAGAGGCTATTTCTAGATGATGCTTAATGGAAAATGCATCAAGAATTGTATCAACTGTTACTTCACACTAGACAAGACCAACCAATTTTATTCTGTGACATCATACGATAGCCAAAGAACGAGTATTCGACTTCACTAAATCAACCATTCATTATGGAAACTAATGCCTGTACAGTATTTCAAATGCTCAAAAATTCAAAAGATTATGAAGAAATAAGGAAGAAAAGGCATACCCTTTGTGTTGGCCTTTAGCCCTGATGATATAGTATCTATGAGCCGATAAAGGGTGTCCCAAAACTGGGAGGAACCAAACCTTGGTGAGACTAGCCTTCCTGAACTCTGACTGATGCACAATTGACAATAACTTATTTTGAGGAAAGGGCAATGTCTTGATATTCTTGTAATCACAAATTCCCCAACAATAAGCATCCTGTTCTTCTGTAGCTTCATCAGTCATTACTAATACACCCGTGTTTGGTGCATAATCTGGGGGTCTAATCGAAAGGGAACTTGGATCCTTCCTGTATAGGGACAGACCTCTTGTTACATACATGGTTATTTTCAGGTCCAAACAAGGTGCAAACTTCAGTACCACCTATGTAACAGGATACTCGAAAAATTTCGGTCTGGCGTTTTTATGCAGGGAATGGTCTAAATGAGGCGTAAATGATGGTACAACCACTGGAGAGGGGGACTCAAATTCAGAATTGGATGTATATATAAGGAAGGTTTTTAATGAGACGCAGACGTTTGTACAGTTAAAAGAAAAAGAGGACTCGAATTTGGGACCTCACATATACACAAGTTGGTTATGTAAACTCATCTCAACTTTATATGAGTGATTTAATTTAAAGTACTTTATTTTATAATGCAATGTGGAACATCACTCTAGAATTCCATGAAAAGATCATAAAGCCAGTTGAATTATTGAGTTAAGGAAATTCTTGAATATGTGAATGTATGTATGATTCCTTAAAGATGAAGATAAACAATTTAGTGTCACTAAAGATGTGATAATGTTTCCATGTAGCTAAGTGGGTCATATAAATACTCCTTAACATGAAAAAAGGCACAACAAAGCAAGCAAATATTCTGCATGCATATCCTAAAGCAACCATTGATTTGTTGATTTATAAAGACTAAAAGTTGCTCCCACCAAAAGAAAGCAGAAAAGGCAGAGTATTGGAGGGAACTAAAATGCATTATCTCATCTTTACTTTAATAAAAAACTGTGTTTGTCTGATCCTAAAAAAAGGTTTAACAAATAAGGAGTAGTACTCTAGTTGATATACCTGTGATAAGAAGCGCAGTCGTCTTACGAGTCTCAACATTGGCTCAGTTAAAGATCGACTTGATTGGGCTCAACTAGTATTTGAGCTCGATATTGCACATTCACAAGTAACCTCCGACGGTGCCTTGACCATTCAAGCTCAAGCGAGCAACTGCGCAAAACAAACTTAGACAAGAGTCGTTATTAGCCAAAGTAGCAACCCCCTAATCAGCAGAAAAAAATTACTGCCTTTATGGAAGTTAAGGAAGCTCGAATTACGCATGAAATTGGGAACAATTAAATTAGAAACATGCGTATGAAAGCATGAAAGATACAACCTCTCAACAAGTATTCATACAGACCAAATTGTCGTTGGAGAGTTCACACAGGAAGAGTAAACTTATACAAGGACTCACAAGCAAAATTTTATGCTAGGAACTAACACTTGATGTAGGATAATACTTCTTGAGCTGGACGAGTATTTATGACTTTGATCATTTTTGGATCATTGGTTACGATTTGTGTAATTCGGCTCATTTGGATCGGGATAGTTTCGAATTCTGGTCTGCTTCCGCTCGAGTTAGGTATTATTGTAAGGTCATTGTTGACTTATACGTTTAGAATATCATGGATTCAGTTGGAGAAACGCGTTGATTACGCCCATCATCTCACTTCCCGGAAAACGTCCGAGGCATCCCCTTGCTGCAGCTATCTCACTGAACTCAAAAACCGAATCACCATTAAAGGCCTTCCTTAAGCCTTCTGTTCTCTGATCAGCAGACAAACATTCTTCTGCCAGATCATCACCGGCTTCGACAGTTGGGAGAGGAAAAGAGTCGAGCGAAGTTTCCATCACAACAGGCTCACCACCTTTTGCACCCACAAAGTCCTTTAATCGACAAAGGGTGAAAGGAACGGGTTCAAAGCTGTGGTCCCCATATTCAACAGGTGTAGAGTGATCTCCAGTCACACATAGGAAGTATTCAAACTTTCCAGTTGTTTCTGCTTGCCAAAGGAGCTTAGCTAACTGCCCGATTGCTCTGTCCACAACTTCTAATCCTTTCACTTTAAAGACAGTTGCCTTATCATGACCTGCATCATCTATTGCCTGCATAAAAAGGGAATTAAATTGACATTAGAGCAGATGAAACGAACGGATGCGAAAGCACCCTGATCTGTGGGTCTATTTGGATGGAAATTCAAAGTGAGAAATTACTAATCTACCAACATATTCGTACAGTACGACAACAAGATCACCCTAGTACCGTGAGTACTAGGGTAAATAGGGGTAGGGTAGGATGTACACAACCTTACCCCCGTGTTAACAATTCAAAAAGGTTGGTTCCAGAAGACCCACTATGAAGATTGCATCAATGATGGCTACTTCACAATTAAAAGAACCTTCCTAAGTGAGTAATTCTACTTTATTTCATAATGGCCCCATTTCATAGAATCATAATAATATGTTTCACTTCAAGGGACACGTAACTCTGATCAGTATACGACGACTAGGTAGTAGATCCAGGTGTGAAACTCAAAAATACGTGAAGCAAAACATTTAAGGAGTTACTTGTGCTCGAGGTCTAATATGAAGTGACTGGTCAAGAAGAGTAAAAGGACGAAAAGGGCAAAGTAACTAAATGAAAAAAACCTTGATGTGGAGGAACCCAAAATCGTATCCATCAGATTGGCCAGGCTTGTGCTCCTCCTCACCGGGGACAAAAATATGAGGACAAGAGTTGAGAGGAGCCGATAGTGCCTTCGCTATGGCAGTTGCTTTGGAAGTTAGCAAAGTTCGATAGTCTCCGGTTGCTCCCGGAGCTTCAAGTATGTCTATGCCAAGCGACAACCCAAGTCCTGCAATTATTTTAGTAGGTGCTACCATGCATGGCCGTAGACCATGCTGCTTTTCAAATGGTGAAACCTGCAATAACCAATGTCTGAGAGAAGAATATAAAAAGAACGAACACAAATGGAAATATTTTCCCCAAAGGTGGGTGGTGGTGGTGGTGGGGTGGGGGGGG
>JAOWBH010156217.1:0-11682 GCA_028566215.1 Silene coronaria | reverse complement strand
GACTCGGAATGAGTCGGAAATTGGCAATTAGACTCGATCTTCACTAAATGATCAAACGAAAGGCTAATAAATTCCTACAACTACTATTATACATTATTAACCATAATTTTATCAAAATAACTTTAATAATCATTTAAAATATATAAATATATATATATATAATCGATTATTAACTAACCGAAAATGCGATGTGTTACACACATAAACTTGTTGTTGTGAGTTTTGGACATTTTGGCTTCTTTAAGAGAAATTTGGATGGAACTTGGTGTTCTCGTTATAGAAGCTGGAGTAAGGGGTTCCTTGTCGATAAACATAAAAAGCATTGACTTGTTCTAGGCTACCTAGACACTCATGAACCTCGTGACCGAACGTTCCACAACTCTCACATATCTCGTTAGGAATTGATGGTGCCATTGCCATGACATTCACTTGGTTCATGGATCCTTGATTCGAAGAACTAGAAGCTTGTGTTGCTTGCGAGATAGCCTCCTTAAACTTGATATTCATGGTGTTCATGTGGGCATTAGTTGTGCTCCAACATCGGGACTTAATTAAGTAATGGCATCAACATCATGCTTTCCTCCTCTGAGTTTTTCAAGGCCGGCTATATTAGGAGTTGTGATTCACCATTTAGAACCCATGTTTAGAACATTTCTTGATTCTTCATAAAATCCATTCCAAAATTGTTGGATTAGAAACCACTCACTAAGGCCACGGTGACATGAACGACAAATGGACTTAAACCTTCCTCATGCCTCGTAAAGTATTTCCTCAACTCTTTGTTTAAAATCCGTGATTTGGGCACGAAAGAGATTCGTCTTTCCCGGAGGATAAAACTTCTTATAAAACGACAAGGCTAACTTCTTCGAAGAATCAATCCCAAGTTGAGCTTTGTTCAAATTATTCAACCATTACTTTGCTACTCTAATTAGCGAAAATGGAAATAAGACCCATCTAATTTGGTCTTGAGTGATTCCCGTTTGAGTTATGGCTTCAAAATAGTTACAATAAGTCTTTTATTCTTTTTTTGCTAAAATGTAATTACATCTTATAAAATCGAAGTCGAAGTCGAAATAAAAAATGAACATGTTTATGTTATCTATTTGGATAAATAGACCGAGTATCAAGTAAAAGATTCAATCCGTCTTGCTTGTGACGAGTCGGATTTGAAGACGGGTCGTCTGTGAGAGGAAATGGGTAGAGGGGACAAAGAGGAAACAAAGGTGGGACCCCCCATGTACTTCTTCACTCACCCTAAATGGATATTTTGTGAGTGGAAATGATATCCATCTCTTATTTGTGACGGATATCATCCGTCACAATTCAGAATTTGTGTAAAAGATTAGGCCATCCAAAATCAGACAAATAATAACAATCTCCTCTCTCTCCTTATCTCTTTTACTCTTCAACCAGTTTGTCTTCTTTTCACCTTATTATCAACCAAATGAATTGACACATCCAAAAATCATGTAAAAAAACCACGAATATTTTCACTGCTCAATCCTTTGCAGCCATTTCCCATGATTCGTTTGTATAGGTAGATGAATTAGAAGTATACATCTCGTTTTAGTGTCATTAATAATGGTCATTATCACTTTTCCTGGTATATCAAGTTGATGTTCAAGTCGAATCGTGTTCCTTTGGCACCAAACATGGTAAATGGCGGCATTAATAACAGCTTTGAGGATTCGTTTCTTGAGTCTCGAATGTCTGGTATTCAGGATCCAGATTAGGGTGTTGTTCTTGTCAAATTTTAGACCCTCTATTCTAGGCCATTCAGGATGGCTTTGTTGTAGCTACACTTAAAGAACATGTGTGTGATACTTTCCTCTTCTCTTTCGCAAATACAGAAGTTTCCCTTATTTGTGGTTCCTAGATTCTTCAATTTGCTTCTAGTTTTAAGAGCTTGATGAAACACCATCCAGCTTATAAATCTGTGCTTAGGAATAGACCATCTCGACCAAACTTGATGCTGCCATGTAAACTTAGGATGCGAATTCCTCAAAAATTGTATGCATCTTTGATCTTGTACTCCAAGGGGTTGGACATCCTTATCCCCTGTTAGAATCCATGTTTCATTGCATCTTTAACGTGACATATCTTTCTCCAGCTCCAATACGTATCTCCAGGAACTCTATAATCAGTCCATGACTCGCCCTTTAGGCAGGCATGATGTACCCATTTCACCCAAAGCTTATCTAGTTTATCATAAATCCACCAAACCAATTTGCCTACTGTAGCTAAATTCCAGAAATATAGGTTTTTGAGTCCTAACCCTCCCTCCTATTTAGGGGAGTAAACTGTGCCCAAGAAATCAATGGTGCTCTTGTATAAATTGCTCTACAAATTGAGTTAGTTCTATTCAGTACACCTTTGGGTATGACAAATATCACTGCCCAATAGTTATAGAGGGTAGCTAATACAGAAGGGATAAGCGTGTACCTCCCAACATAGGAGAGTTTCCTTGCTCCCACACTTCTTATTCTGCCAACTATTTTATCCTGCAAACTTTTACAATCTTATTTTGATATTCTAGTTGTTTGAATTAGAATACCTAGATATTTGAAAGGGAGTTGTCCTTCAATGAATCCAGAAATACCTAAAATCTCTTTCTTGTATGCGGTACTAATTCTTGTAAAGTAAGCATTTGACTTGCCTGAACTCATTTTCAATCCTGAAACTTGGAGAATGTGGAGAAGGCTCTGAGTATAATCGTGATAGAAAGTTTATCCCCTTTTGCAAAAAAGTAATAGGTCATCAGCAAACATCAAATGACAAAGTTTTATAGAGGCACATCTGGGGTGAAACTTGAAGCTTTAATTATCAGTAGCATATGTGAGCACCCTAGAAAGGTATTCCATACAAATTTTAAAGAGTCATGGTGATAGAGGATCCCCTTGCCTTAGTCCTCTTTTCTCTTGAAAAAAGCCAAAAGATTCACTATTCAAGTTAAGAGAGAAAGAAGTAGAAGTGACATAAGTCATAATCCAGCTTCTGAATATTGGTGGAAAGTTAGAGCTTTTAACATTTGTTCCATAATTTCCCATTCCTCAGTAACATAGGCCTTTTGAAAATCAATTTTGAACATACATCTAGGAGGGGCATTAGGTCTTTTATACAGTTTAATAAGATCTTGGCATATGAGAATATTGAATGCTTCTAACTTTAATAAAGCCTCTTTGGTTTTGACAAATAATGTCAAGAAGAACTCTTGAAAGTCTGTTGCACAATAGTTTTGAAATAAACTTACACAGAACATTGAAACATGCAATTGGACTGAACTGCAACAAATTTGTAGGTCTTTCCACCTTTGGAATAAGAGTGACATGTGTAGCACTGATTTGTTTGAGAAGTTTCCCTGTCCTGAAGAAATGTGTGACTGCCTTAATGATCTCATCCCCGATTACACTCCAAGCATCCTTGTAGAATTTACTAGAGTATTCATCAAGTCCAGTGGATTTATCATTAGGAATATTAAAAATAACTGGTTGTCATCACAAGTCTTTCCTTGTTTTACCACTCTGGTTTTCACTTTAACTGTTGTTTGTCTCATTCCCAACAATTGCTTATAATACTCCAAGAAAGCTGCCTGAATAGTATCTTTCTCATCACCCCCTTGATGTTCTTTATCTGAATGACAGTATTTCTATTCCTCTTTGCTTTTATGACTATGGAAATAGGAAGAATTATTATCACCATCCTTAAACCAATGGGCCTTGTCTTGCTGTTGTACTGTATAAAGGTGTGCCTTGCTTTCTGTGAATCTTTGACTTCCTGTAAGAGGTCATACTCTTGAGCCATTAACTCCCTATTTCCTGGTTTGTTGGCCACTTGATGTTGAATTAATGATAGCTTCTCTTCATCAGTACTACATTGTCCTTCAATATTATAGAATTTCTACTTATTGAGCTGTTTTAGTAAAGGCTCAAGGAGCTTAAGTTACCTAGTAACTTTGTACATCATTACCCCTATGACCTCAATATTCCAGCCCCGCTGAACATATTCTAAGAATTTTTCAGTACTACTCCACTTGTTTTGATATTTGAAACTCTTATTTCTCACCTTCAGTTGTTAACTATCATTTACTACACAAGGGCAATGACCAAATGTCCCTTTTGGTAAGAAGTTTGCAAACATATGGGGATGACTCCCTTTCTATAGATTGTTCACTTAGAATCTATCCAGCCTACTTTATCTCCTCTCTTCAGGCTTTTGTTTATTATTCCAAGTGTAGTATGCTCAAGTAGCTTGACAAACCATCATATCACACTCATGAAGACAGTCCAAGAAAGGTTGTGATTAGGGATGTCAATGGTGGTGGGGTGGGTGCGGAGGAAGGGTAACCCGCTCCCGTATCTGTGACCTATAATGTGTAGCCGCACCCGCCCCACGACCCGTGGTGGGTTGAACTTTTCAAACCCGCGCCCGCCCCGCGAGTACCCGTTGACCTGCCAAATTACCTTTTCGTCATAAAAAAATTAAAAAACATTATTCTTAAATAAAAAACATTCTAATCTTGTACAACTTGTACAAATACATCTCTACAAAATGGTCCAAATTAATTTAGCATTTAATTAACACTTGCGATAACAAAGTACAAACCCGCAAAAAAATGCGTATAAAGTGATTTGCACTAAGTAAGTAATGTAATTTCTCTTTAAGATCGGTTTAGACTTTAATTTTTGAAGTTCAATGCATAGATAAGTGAGTCGAAGATGGATAAGGCGGGTACTAGTGGGGCGGGGACATGCGGGGTGAGGGGTGGGGTGGGTGTTGGGCGGTGTGGGTATGGGGCGGGTCTCATGTGATAACCGCACCCGCCCCACGACCCACGACGGAGGACACTTTTGATACCCACCCCTGCCCCACCACCTACCAAATCATTATCTGTATCCTCCCCAAGTGGCGTGGATGCGGGGCGAGACCCGCCAAAATCCGCCCCATTGACATCCCTAGTTGTGATTCTTCCATTAAAGTGTGACCCCCTAATCTCTCCTCGGTTTCAAGGACACAGTTAAAGTCTCCTCCTATAGCCCAAGCTCCTTTATATTTCCTAGCATATTCCTTCAATTTAATCCACAGATCTTCCCACCCTTGAATGCTATTAAAAGCATAGACATTAGTAAGGAAGAACTTATGCCTGCTAATGCTGGACTCTACCTCCATGTGAATACACTGAGGTGTATAATCAAGAAAATTAATATTATACCTATGACTATGAGGGTTCCAAACAACCCAAATTCTTCCAACTTGATGATGGGCAAAATTAGTAGAAATGCACTAGTTGTCTGAAAAGCTACTCACTACTTTATTCACCATATCATGTTTAATTTTAGTCTCTAGCAAACCAAAAACTCCTACATCATTATTTTGCAAAAACTTGATAATTGTACGTTGCTTATTAATATGATTCATTCATCGTACATTCAAAAACCCTAAATTATGGAGGTTAGTCATCATTAAAGTTTAAGCCATCACTCCTTATAATCCCAATACCTGCTCTTGAGACCTTATTTCCACTTAAGACATGTACATAAGTAAGCCCTCTAATTCCAGGGGTATTAGAATAAAGATCTTTATTGCCAATTATCTGACTAGGGGGAGTAGTCAAAGCTCTCTCCTTGCTCCCTGTTCTAGTTAAATCTTCTGCCCCCTGAGTTTCCTTGGTGTTCTCCTTGTCTACCTGCTCCTCTATTCTAGAATTTTCATTACTCTGGGGGTTACCCTCCAGATTATTGAGCAATGTTTTTGACCCAGGTGCTAGAGTGGCAGTGCTGTATCCTTTTCCCTTTGGTTGTATAGGCCTACGCTCTAATGTTTTAAGCTTCTGAACTTTTGTAGCCTTTCTTTGGTTTCTTCTGCAATCCTTATGAGCATGACCATACCCTTTGCATTTGTTACATATGATGCATATTCTACCTGAATTCTGATTACTTTGCCATATTCATCCTTGAATCTAATGTGCTCGGGTAGGTTTTGCCCTACTTGCAACTCCGCCATTACTATGGCAAAGCCAAGCCTTGTTCTATTTGCAGTGGCCTCATCAGATTTCACATATGATCCTACAAGGCTTGTTATTTCAGGAAAACATTTGCCCCAAAATTTAATTGGTAATTCTTAAAACCTCAACCAAGCTTGTACACTTTGATCTCTTTTTTACATAGGGAAATATTGGGTTGCCATTCTCTAAAAATTAAAGGCTTATTGTCAAATAAGAAATATCCCATTTGAAGAATTTCATCCTTTTGTTCAATATTTTTAAATCTTACCAAAAAAACACCTTTTGGAAGGAAGGGAATTTTATCAATATCGAATTTGCCCCATATCCTTTTGATAAATCCTTCAATTACCTCCCACGGAGGGTTTGTCCCAAAATAAAGCAATATACAGCATTCTGCCAATATTCAAATTCTTCTTGGACATCAGCCTTGTCCTTTTGAATCAAGTCCTTGATATCTTCCTTCATAACCTTCATTTTTCCTTGTATCGTGTACAAGGGCCTGCAGAATCTTCCTCATCACTGTCAGTCTCTATGTCAAGTTGGGGTATCCCCATGATGCCATGTAAATCCCTATCCATATTCCTATTCTCCTCTAATGGATGTTGCCTATTCCCTAGTGCAAGATCTAAAATATCCCCATGAGAGTGAGATCTTCTTAAATGAGTACTAGTCTGATAACTTTCACAACACTAGCTCCCATAAGAGTATTTTGTTCCTCCGTAGTAGAAGTAGTTATCGACCCTCTCTCAATGTTTCTAAAGCTCTTTGGATTCCTTTCAATGTCCTTTCGATCTCCGGATCGATTGGAAGTTGTTTCCCCCGGACTAACCTCTTAGACATACACAATAAAAGCTTTGAAAATGATTAAAAATGCATTAGGGAACGAAGTCGCAAAGACACAATTTAAAGCAAACAACATACAAATAAAATGAAAACTATACCATCCTCTGTATTGGCGCCATTTTGGTGCGCATATCGTTTCTAGCTCACACACAAACAATATTTATAATCCAACTAACAACTTAGCAAGTGGTCAAATCGGAGTCGATCCATGGGACGGTTGTTTCATCTAAAAGCGTGTAAGGAGGTAAGAAGAAAAGGTGTCTAATGTTACATGTAACTTGGGTTTTCAAAGTGTAATCTAAACTACTCAACAAAAGATGAAAGACAAGCAAATAAAAAGTAATCAATTAACAAATGGGTAAAATCAATAAGAGAAACAAATTAGGGTACTTTGGTTCATATGGGTCGATTAAGGAGAGTCAAGATGTCGAGTCACATACAAGCGAATGGGTTCTTATCGGATAAAGGACCAAGTCTCTCGATCTAATGGTCCTACCTAGGTCGAGTCGGGGTAGCTCTCGCGTATGTCCATCCAACCCACCAACATAGTGCAAGTTCTTACACAATCCCAGACTTTAAATCTTATGGTTGTGCATAAAAAAACAACAAAACATGCAAATCATCATCTACACATTTCATCAAACATGTGGTGTGCACTAGTTGAAACAAGAACCATGATAAGACCCTTAATCAAACCAATAATCCCCTATTAACCCTAACTAAGACACTACTCACTACTCATTATCATGTTCGTCACAATAACATTAACAACAAAGTAATCTAGGCTAAGCATGGTGATTAAGAAAATGATTAACAAAGGATTAAAGAGAGATTGAGAGTTATACCAACTAAGTAAGCAAATAGATGGAAATATATGAAGAATAATATAAGAAATCCGTGAATAGATGAAGATCTTGTCACCAAATCATGCATAAATCCAAAGTCTTCAATTATAAACTAGATCTAAGAGTAATTAATGATTAATTAAGCTAACAATGGATGATTAAGTATTTAATTAAGATATAATTAAGTAGGATGGCAATAATACATGATGTCTTGATAGATTCCTAATTTTATTAAAAATAGGGTATTTATACTAATAGAATTAGGTTAAACTAGGTTAAGGAGAAGATTAGAAAGGTGGCGGATCTGAAACAAAACCCGGGCGGGACAGAGGACAACCCGGTCGGGAAAAGGCTGACTGGACGGGACAAGGGTAAACCGGACGGGTTTCTTGTCTTATCGTGGCTCGGACCCAGACTAGTTAAAGGAAATCCGGACGGGTTTTGGGGCAGCAATTTTTATTCCTTCTTCTCTTCTTCTTAGACCCTCTTTTTTGGCTAAGGGTTGTCGTTCTTGTGTCCCGCTTGCATGATTGGTCATTTGCGAACATCAATTTAGCTCCCATTAGTCTTAAATACATGCATTTTCCGCTCCTTTTGGCTTGTTTTATATCAAAGACATAAAACATCATAGAGACAGAAATAGGAAGCTAAAGACTACTGAAGCGACCATAATAAGCACAAATAACATGCAAAACGAGAAGCACAAATAACATGCAAAACGAGGCTAGTTAGGGGGTATAAAACGCGTAAATTGGAACCACATCAGAGTTCTTGCCCAAGGTCATTAGTCAACTATTACATTTTCATATCCCTCAATATCCATGCCCTACTTTGTCAACATATACTCATATACACTAATTTCTATTCATTATTCCTTATTCACAATATCTACACCACCACCCTATCAAACCTAATAATAGTTCTTTCATGAATCAAACCCAAATAACATTCCCATTCATCCCTAGTTCTATCTTCCTTTATGACATCATACACTTACCTATACAGTTCATCTTCACATCAAATGAACAAATTTACATCAACCCCAATCAAACGCATGTTCCACATAGCCCTCAATATACAACACTCACCTATTATCTAATCATAATCATTTCTCCAATCTCTTTCGCCAAATATACTTATTATATCCACATTCCTTTCACAATCATACACATGTACAAGGCTTTAACACATTTAAAACAAGAGTAAAGCATCAAAATCAAAATTAGGCGTGAGTACTTGGCAATTTTCTCAAATTTTGGGGAAAATTTTAAGACAAAATGTCTAATTTAATTACCATACATAACATTATTAACAAAGGTTGTAGACTTATGTAACCATTAAACCAAATTGTAATTACAAAAAAAATCAAAATTTGGATACATATCTTAAGGTTTTCGAAATTTTGAGACAAAATTTTAAGACAAGATTTCAAATGAAAGGCAAGTTATAACATTACTAGTAAGGATTAGAGTTTTTTTAAAGCAACTAAACTAAGTTTTAAGTACTAAAATCAAACTTTTGTCTCAAAAACCCAAATTTTTGAATTATACTAATTTGGAACAAAATTCAACATAGAATTTTCGTTTTTGGCATTAATAAGGTTGTACTATAAATCAAATAAAAACATGCAAATAAGTGGTGAAAATTGAAGAAATTAGTCTAGATCTAAGAAAATCAAAATGGAGAAAAATAAGATGAAAGAGAAAGTTACTTAGTTTGATTAATTAGTAAAGATTGGGAACAAAGAAGGAAGTAGAAAGCTTGAATCTATCCAGTGGAATGCAATAATGGAGTTTTGGAAATTTTTTTAGAGAAATTTCAGTGTTGGAGTTGTGAAGAATGAAGAAGAAATGATGAAGATAGAAGTAGAAAAGAAACACAATTTTGCGAAGTTGCTACCCAGAAAAACGCATTCGGTCGAGTGCCAGCACACGAGTCTCTCTGCCAAATGTTGTGACAGCACACGAGTCTCTCTGTACTCAAGATATAAACGTGCATGTCCCACTTAGAGTGGAAAACTCCAAGAGGCGACTCAAGCAAAAGATGATCTCCCGATCCGCCTTACGTCTCCTCAACAACCGCAAAACATAACTCTACCCCAACCTCCAACACCCACCAATATCCACATGTTTCAAAAATACATCATAATATGACAAGTATTTCACTTTCACATTATACATGAACCTCAAGAAAACCATGAATACGAGGACCAACAATTTATCCATTCTTTAAGACCCAAATTCTCATTATCATGTTATAAAGAAACTTCAACAATAATATGAGACTAACAACAATTACCCAATATTATTTTGTAATGCAATTCCCACCATAATTTGAGACGAATAACAATTACTCAAGATCATGTTATAATGCAACTCCAACAACAACATAAGACATATATACATCCATATTATTGAAACCGAGTAGGGAAAACACTACCTTTTGGCAATCCTCTATATATCACAAGCTAGTACAAGAATCTTCCTTTAAGAGGTTACATCCTACAATTAATCAAGTAATTTAAATCCTAATCATGTTCTACAATAATATAATACATATAATTACTTATTACTACTATTTAATTATACAAATCCCCCATTAATATGCACAAATAACAAAACCCCAATTTCCTCCCAAATTTTAGGATTTGAGTCAACACTAAAATTGAAGAGAAGGATGAATATCAACTTATAAATGGAATGAACGAGAACGAATTAAACTTGGTGAATAATCCCTCCAAATCTAGGCTTGGTCTCCTTGCTAGGGTTGTTGGGTAATTTTCTAGAGAGTTGTGGATGTTTGAGAGAGTGTAGAGAGTGTTAAAGGTTTGTAAAGTGGAGAAGAAAACTGAATAAGGTGTTTATATAGCAAGACCCAAAACACGGAGCCCAATTCGTGAATTCAGGGTCTGAGCTGAGTCACTGGGTCGAGTAGTGCACTGCACTCGGTAAGTACACCAGCCACTCGGTTGACTGCAGCAGCCACTCGGCTGAATGCCACCTAGTCAGGCTCTGGGCTAAACCCAAACGTACTCGGTCCACTGTACTTGGTTGAGTGAGCACACTCTATCGAGTACTCTGCCATACTCGGCCGAGTGCACAACTTGGAAATCAGGGGTATTAGAGGTAAATATATCAAATTCCCGGGTGTTGAACAATTAAGGTCGAGGTAAACTTATAGGAGGTGGATTACCTTCCCTAATTTACTTTTCAACTGGGTTTTGGTTTGAAAGTTGTTGGCTTCTTTTTATTATGATACCCTTCCTTTTGACCAAAAACTTTCATAAAACATTCCATGGTCACCTACCTAGTTTCGTTCTCCACTCTACACATTCTTTAATGAACTTCCTAGGTGAGTTTATGAAATCAAGGGTCAAAGTTTGGTAAGTCAACTCATGCATATTGAAGAAAGTTTATAAACCCATGACAATGATGACTGATTGGGTTTACTCAAAGACTCCAAGTTTGAACAATGTAGTATGACAAGCAAATTTTGTAGTGGTTACCTTCTTTCCTAGAAAGGATGAGAAGACCTTTCTATGAGCATCATCAGTAAAGGTGACTTCCGAAATTTTTTCAAGTTAATCAATAATTGGTGCACTAAGAACTTCATTTTCGGTTTCTTGTGTCACCATTGTTCTTTTGGAAGAGCTCATTTTTCGTCTTTTGGCTCTTGGTGGTGCTTGTTGTGCACTGGCCTTTCCCGTTATCCTAGTCGTCCTTGAGTTTTAATGTTTCCCCTGAAAGGGATTCATAATCTCAAGATTATAGTCATACTATAATCACATATAGATTAAAAGATCTATTGCATGCAAAAATAAAAGAGGAAAAAGGAAAAACGATTTCCTTACATAGATAATTTCGGTATTAAGGGCACGATTTTTGTCGCCTACAAAAATCGATCTTGAGCTATCAAATTTGGATGATCCTCCAAGGCTTCAAAGGTAGAAACCCTCCTTATTGAGCACCCTAGACAACCCCTTAAACTTGTGAT
>JAOWBH010156206.1:0-11683 GCA_028566215.1 Silene coronaria | reverse complement strand
GTCTAAGGTAAATGGAGTCGACAAAAGGTAACAATAGTTTATGCAAGAAACAAGCATGCCAGATTTTCTACTACCTTAAGAAGAAACTCAGGAAATTTTACACTCGGGTGAACTTTCTGATTCGGCAGCGTGTTAAGCCAAGAGTTGTAATCAGGAGGTTACTGAGATTCAGTTCAAAGGGTTTACACAAGGAAATACATCGGATGAGAAAGTTTGAAGCCGGTTTCAATGGTAGTAGATCATGTGTGAAACCAATCCGAGTTGCCTCGTTTAATGCAGCCTTGTTTGCAGGTAGGGATAACATTCTATCTCACCCTCACCGCGAATGGTGGTGGTGCATGGTAGTATTTAGTTTAATACGGAATAACTAAGTAAACAACTCAAATAAACGACTTAATTTTTACGACTTCTTTACACATCTCTATTTGCAGGAGCTCCTGTTGTTCCAAACTCAGAGTTCTGTTTCGAGTCTGTAGCTTACGAACCAAACAGTTTTCCGAAAAGTATACTAAAGAATTCCCCTTTACGCTCTGGAATGATCAACTCGGAGCAAAACACAAAATCAAGACTAAGGGTTTCAATCAATCTACCTGAAAACGAGATTTCATTATCACAAAGACAAGTCAGCCCATGGATCCCAGTAAGGTCGCCATTGTTGATGACAGAGATGTCGACATATGGTCAGGATGGTCTGAGGGATGGTCTGAGGCTCGGACCTCAGACCATCCTGGATGTACTGAAAGAGGTGGATGCTGATATATTTGCTCTGCAAGATGTAAAGGCTGAAGAAGGGAAGGAAATGCAGCCTTTGTCGAGTTTGGCTGATGCTCTTGGGATGAAGTTTGTGTTTGCTGAGAGTTGGGCTCCCGAATATGGTAATGCTATTTTGTCGAAGTGGCCCATCAAGAGGTGGACAGTTCAGAAAATCCTTGAAGATGACGATTTCAGGTACGAAAATTGATGTTTCTGTCACTTTCGTAACCTCATATTATTACACTTGTAATCGAGGCAAGAATATGTTGCAGGAATGTACTTAAGGCCACAATAGATGTGCCACGGAGTGGGGAAATTGATGTTTACTGCACGCAACTCGACAATTTGGACGAAAATTGGAGAGTGAAGCAGATCAAAGCGATCATTCAATCGAGTGCACGTCCCCACGTCTTGGTAGGATGTTTGAACTCACTTGACAGATCAGATTATGCTTTAGGAAGATGGATAGATATAATCAAGGTATAGATTTTTTCTCTTTCAATTCGTCGTTTTTATCTTTTACCGTATTTGTACTTTTCTAAAGCTTTGGGATGGTTGCAGTACTTTGAGGATATCGGAAAACCAAAGCCGAAAGATGAGGTGATGAAATTCTTGAAGTCAAGAGGCTACGAAGATGCTGTAGACTGTGCCGGAGAATGTGAGCCTGTGGTTATCGCTACAAAAGGACAGAGTATGTATCCTATCTCTACTCTTTAATCAAATACGAGTACATAACATATGAATGACGGATTTCTGTACGTAGTCTTATCCTTGTGTTGAAATTCACGAAATACTAATGTAGGCATGTCATTGTAATAGATGTACAAGGGACGTGCAAGTATGGAACTCGAGTGGATTACATATTGTCGTCTCCAGACTCATCTTATAAGTTCGTTCCAGGGTCGTACACCGTGATCTCATCCAAGGGAACTTCAGACCATCATATAGTCAAGGTTGATATGATCAAAACCGACAACAAAAGTTCTTGGAAGAACATTACCGGAGGCTATTTCAGTTCAAAGCAAAAGGTTGTTCGACTAGGTAGTAGTCCTTGTTCTTCAAGAGGGTTATGGTCCATGGAACGATAATATTGTTGTACTCGGTATCTCGTAATCTCTTCGATTTTGTTATTATTATACATAATACACCATATCATCTTATAAAGGGCTTAGATTGCCATTGAAAAGAGGGTGCATGCGAGCCCCAACGAGTAACTACTAACTTCTTATACTATCAATATGTAGCGAGTTTATTATTAAGCAGTGACTAAACATATAATCAATCCTGTATATACAATCCGTATTGGTGAAATTTTGATTAGTAATAATACTCAAAAACATATCTTAGTTATGTAAGAAAGTCACGAGGTGCGACAGATATTTCTTTAAAATGGAAATGCTACTTAACTAGTTACGAGTATGATATAACCTAATGACCTTGAGTTTACACAATTACACCACATAGATTGTTGTCACAGAGGTGTTCCGTTACCCAATATTGTCGCGGCTAGATCTCAAGACTTGGTTGTTGAGAGAAGCATAGTTGAATTTCAGCTGCAAGATCCTCCATGCTCAGCTCACATTCCAGCCCTATCTGTGTTAATTATATCACATAATTACATTGTTAATACATGATTGAGATTACGCGACGTAATAAAATTGATAATAAACTGCTTTTCATAAATATAATTAAACCATGAAATGTCTACATGAAATCACTATCCAATGATAATAACTGATAACAAAGTGATATTCATAAAGATAATTAGAAATGTTTACGTGAAAATGTGAAAATGTCACTAAACTATTAGCTTGTAAATTAAAATCTCTACAGGTGATATTATCACCTGGTTTCAAAACTCATCGGATTACAAGAAATAAGGTGTGTCGATATTATTCAAGTTTCATTTTGTCGATGAAAACATTACGTTTATTTGGAAAAATATATACTTCCTACATACTTCCTACAGTATAATTTTATTTCCTTATGCTTATTACATAAGTATCATTTATGTGAGAAATATTTTAATCAAATGTATGAAAATGAAATGAATAGACGAACAAAGTGGATAACGTTCCTAATCCTTTACCAATGATCGAAGTTCTAGGTTAACTGCTAAACAATTACTTTTTTTGTCATGCATCTCAATCATTTATTTACTTTTAATTAAATACCCTTTTTAACAAATATAAAAAGTAAACAAATAAAAAAGTAAAAACAAGCATACCTTGACAACAAAATAGTAAAGAACAGTGTCATCCATGCTACTAATATTCAAGTGAATGATCTCAAAAGAAAGCTTCTCCAAAGCACCAACAATCTTAAGAAGTTGTCCACGATTTCTCTTTGATATTACCCTTAACACAACATTTGATCCCGAGATCTTCGCTTCGACATCAGCCACCGGAGAATTGCAGCATGCTACCATCTCTTTGGACCCATCAAACTCAAAGGGGTGGTTTGTGACAATATTAGCATTAGCTAGTTGACGCGGGCTCGGCTGAATCGGGCTAGGGCTACTTGGGCTTAGGCTTAGGCTTTTCCTTCTCTTTTGTGATTCTAGTGATTGTAGAACTTGGTGCAATTCCTTTATGAACTCCACTACTCCACCTATGATTGATGCTTGGTCTCCCTTCATGAATTGAAACACACATAAAATTATTTCCTTATGAAAAAAGTTACATACTCCACTTTTATCTCATTATCTCATCTGACTATTTACGTTTTTATTCATTTGTGAGGAGTATTTTAATCAAATCTCAATCAGTTAAGACATACGAAGTATAAATGACCAATTTAACATTGTTTGATATGTAAATATGTAATCAATCATTATAGAAGCTAGCATGTCTATATTTGGAATGATCATGCAAGAGATGATACCCTATTTGTTGCAAAGAAAGAACCAAAGTCACAAGATAAGTATTATATATATGTTGATAATCAATATAAATAAAATGAAGCATATATATGATCATATGCAAGATATATCATATAAAGTACAGTATGTAATATGCATGGTAATATCATGATTTGTTAATATGTGTATACTATTAATCTGTATTTTATCAAACATATGAAAATGAAATGAATAAGATCATCAGATCAAGAAATACAAACTCATAGCTTCATGTTTGATTATTTCACTTATAGTATTTATTTAGACGAATGTTTTAGGTAATACTTACTCTTTCTCGAACATTTGTTTAACATTAATTAATTAGAATATTCCTCGCAAATAACATAAAATAAAGGAGTTGAAGAAGATGAGTTGAATAAAGAGATACCTTCTTGATGTAGAAGCAAGGAGTTAAGGAACGTAAAACCTTGAGATGATCATTCATTTGCCTTCTTCTGTTCCTCTCAACTTTGATGTGCGACATTATTATGATGTTTATCAGTGATCAAGTACTAGTTCTTGTCTGTGAATGTTATGGATGTGATACTGCCATATATAGTATGTAAACCTTGTATTTATAAGCTAAGGTATCTAGTCTAGCTACATAGTAAGGAAGTAGTTGAAAGAGACGTGCGAATGAGGGATGCGTAGTAATGAACTAATAAGTACTAGAGGAGTTTTTTATTGATGAAATAATGCTTGATAAAAAGCTAGGGTTTCGATGCTAGCTAGTTGAAGATTAATTGTACATACCCATATGATCGATAATCACATAGGGTCTAATGGTTGCGACAGAGGTATATCCGAGTAATCTGACATCTCTATTCCCTCATATTGTACTGGCCTTCGCCTTATCTGTATCCAAACAAGAAAGATATGATTATCTTGGAAAGTAATAAAATTATCCTCATTGGGAGTGACAAATAAATCTATGTTTAAGTTGTCCATATAGCACATCCAATGGAAATGCTAATCTCTTTATTAGTTCCATTTTTATATTTTTATTCAAAATCGTTCTTACATGTTTTAAACAAACGTATATGTGAATAAAATGAATAAAGGAGGTATAAAATAACCAATGATAGACTATTTTATAGTAACAAATAATCAGCACAAAGTAATGTAAAAATGATCGTTTTGTACTTCTTTGGACAAGGAAAATATGATCATATAGATATATGAACCTCATACAACAAGTATTTTCTTAAATATTAATCACGTTATACAATACATCATTCAATTATTTTTACTACACATCTATGATTCTTTCATTTTTTTATCCTGGCTACCAATCAATTCTTCATATTTTTGACGTAATTACTTGTACCTTAATTCTATTTTTTCTGATGTATATGCAATGGGTAAACCTAATCTCATTTGCATGTGCAGGTCACCTTTGTCATGCAAATGTTATATACACAAGACCCTCTCTTCTCCAGTCTCCTCAATCTTTGTAAAATAAAATAAAAGTCATCAACATTTGCATGGTGCATTTAGGGGGCTAGCAGCGGCGGTCGCTCCGTTGGCGGCCGAAAATTTCAAAGTAATTGGTTAAAATTTCCCAACTATTTTCGCGCATCCCTTGTACTATTACCAGTTCGCCACTGGACTGGGGTCAATTTCGGGCTCTGCCAACAAAGGCATCAATTATTAATGTTTCGGCTAGCCACCTTAATCAAATTATGTTCAGCCACATGCTGATCGGCTCCGGTCAATATCAGTTTTAAGTTTTGAATTGGCTTATTACTCAAGGTCAAAAATTGGCTTAATACTCATTACAATTCTTAAATTGAATGCAAACAAATACAGAGAATAGATGAATAAACTCATAAGCTGTGAATGTTTTATGAGAAAATAAATGTTCTTTTGAGGTCAATCAGTTAAGTTATAATTAGTTCAGAATTACTTAGGTATGGTATTTTCGGATATATTGTATTCGGTTCATTTCATATTGAATTGGGTTTTGGTACTATTCAGGCTACTTATATTGAGTTTCGCTACTATTTAGGTTACCTATATCGAATTTTTGATCAGTTATCAATTCAGATACTTTCGATTAATTTTTTGAGTTCGTGTTGATTTGCCAGGCCTAAAGATAAGTGTAAAAAATCGATATACCGCATCTTTGTAAGTGTATACATTTCTTATTTATTAAGAACGAGCCTAAAACAATTCATATATTGTTTAATAATGAGCGTTAAATACTGACAAAGATAATTATGGTAAAGTTATGAGAGATGATACTCATGACCTGAGTTTAAACCCCGTCTGCATCATATTCTCCCTTGTGCCTCCCTTTACACCAACAAAATCCACTTTAGATTTAAGACTGACTTAATTTGATCATCAGCCATCAAACTTTTATAGAATATATAAAGGGAGAAATAAACAATTTAGGAGTTTTATGAGTGGGGCATTAAATAGAAGGGAGTTATGATATGGATGTAATAAATGCAGCATGCTGCAGTCTTGTGAGGGTTTGCGCCTTCATTCCCTGCTTCATTCCCTCGTTATCTCTTTACCGTGCCGCCTATGTCTCTTCTCTTCTCTTTTATTACCATTTCATCATTTACGTGCACTCGTGTGATCTCACTTTACCCTCCCCCCCTATACTATACTACAAGTCAATAGTCATGCATGCTGTGCTTCATTCTTCATCACTCACTTCCCATTTGCCCGGCGGTTTCCGTAACACCATACAACACCCCTTGACTCGCTTTGTTGGTATGAGTAACATTATCGCTCCCAGTCTGTATCACTGTCATGGGCCTAAACTCAGTCATTACACCATCAATGCGATAAGTACAACTATCCAATAGTCACATTAATCTTCAAAACATTCATAAACAGGACACACAATGCAGTACATTGAAATTCAAAGACTAACACGGTCAAGAAAAAGTTAATTCAATTGCAACAGAAATGCAGCTTGTAAGAGGGTTGCAGTCATAGTACATATAGACTGAGAGTATCATCATCGCATTACTGCTTTCCGCCAGAAGAATTTATGGAACAATAGGGAGTTTTATTTTTTGGCAGCAACAATAGAGTGGAAGATAAAATCATCACAACTTTCTTCGGAATCAAGATTATCACGCCATTATCATTCACAAGACCATAAACGATGGACTCAGTTGGGACATTCCTTGGCTTAACAAAAAAAAAAAACAAATTCTATATAATAATCACAAAGGAAATACCAACACAGTTCGTTAAATCAAATGCTAACTAGAATAACTGCAACCCAGGAACAAAATTATTCAATGTTATTCCTGGTTCGTAATTCCTCAAGTACCAGATCGAAACAAAATTTTATTGTTGGTCAGGAGCATTGAAATTGCTACTCTGCATACTAGTATATCAAATGACTACGTATCTGAATTTTGAAACAGTGAAAATTAAGTCCGTTCTAAGTAACAACCTTGAACAGTGACAAAGTAAAAACATACCGAAAAACAAACACAAGTTCTGATAAAAGTGGCTGACAGCAGGAATGTCAAATCTGGTCCCCTAATTTTTGTTTTGTAGTTAATCTACAACATAAGACTCAAGTCGGCCTCCATTTTGCTTTTATAAGGATTCAAGTCTAACCCTTTAGTTCTTTGTGTCAAGTTCGGCCACTGACCGAGTTACTATGAAGGATTGAAGCAACAATTCTACGACAAAGTTCATCAATATTAAAACAGTAAAGCGCAAATACAGGTAAGAGGCGTAAGACACACACCTCGAAGTGATTGCTCATAATTTTGGAGCTGTTTTATGAAGCCATTATTAGGTGATGCCTGAGGCCTTTTGCTTGTCACGTATTCAAGAGCTTCAGATAGCAGCATGCCTCGTTTTTTTAAGAGATAAGCAAGTACCACAGTTACACTGCAAGTCCAAAAATAACCAATAGCATTTCATCAAATTGCAGAGGCAGTTACGAGAACAGAACATGTTCCATGACAGAATTTCTATTTCTGATTGCAACCGCAGTATCAGCAGTTCAGCACTAAGAATGCATAATCACTACAATCTAAAGCCAACGACACAATCAAGGACCTGTTGTACCCAGGACTCCAGGAGGCCAGGTTCAATAATCTGAGATACACATGATCTAGGTCCCTTTTTGATTAAATAGTCGTTTCAAGTATTAAATCTCGGACACAACAACACATCTAAACTGCGTTGGGTTTTAAAGATTAATGTGGTTTTGAGGCGATATCAGCGGGCATTCGTGCCACCAAGGTCAAAATGAGGTCGTGTTGACCAATCCTAAGATCTATTCTTAAACCAAGATTTACTACCATGGTCTTAAATTATCATTCAAAAAGCATGTAGTAAAATGGTATGGAGTACCTTCTAGATCGCCCCACAAAGCAGTGGACCAGTACTCCACCGCCTGATCTTTTAGCTTCGTCGATAAAATCAATGCATTCATCAAAGTATTGTGCTAGATTGGTCTCTTCTCGGTCCGCAACTATCTCAAAACCAAGAAGAACAGTTATTTAATAAAACAGTGAAAAACTAATTCTTAAAAAAGATAAGCATGTATTTAGAAGCATGGCCAAAAACTATACAAGAGTAAACTTTTCAAAACGCAGCGCAAATTAGTAAGTAGTAGAACCACCAAGTTTAGCATAGAAGTGTGGTTCCATAGCTACAAAGATCCCGATGGCATACTACCATACTAGCACATTCCTTCTCGCCTGGTGAAAAAGGAAGACCCTGATACTGATGAACTCTACCAGAGTATTAACAGACTGTAGCCCCCTCTAACAGACTGTAGCCCCCTCAAAAGCCCCGCCTAGAAGATTATATTTAACTCCATGAATAAGATCGGATAGAAATAAAAACACATAAAATCCATCTCCATTAATTACTCGCCTAGAAAATGATATTTTGACTCCTCCAATATTTGCAGGTAAGAGTTGACATTGGAAATTATGCTCGGACAAAAGGAGATAAAAAAAGACATAGGAGCTTTGGAAATAGGAGTGACCAAAAAAAATTGATTAAAAGTCGCAAACAATGTCCACGTATTATTTATGACAGCTTTCCGTAACAAGACAACACAAATCAATCTTCTACGACTTTAGCCCAAGAGTATCAAGGAACGGAGGAGGCAAGCGAGATACCTTCAATGACTTTATATGTGAAATCACTTGGATGAGGAGGCACCAATGAACCAGCCACAGTCAAGACGTGAGTAATATTCAATCGTTTCAAACCAGGTTTATTGTTAGAAGCACCAAGAGACCCCAGAAACAGGCCCTGAAAGCATATGAGCACCACTTAATAAAAAAAAAAAAACCATTCGAGATGGAATACTAATAGCATAATCACATGAACTCCGAAAAGTACCTCCTCAATTTGGCACGGTTCAATGTCATCTTGCACATACCTTGCAGCATTATAAGCTCTCAAAAGCGCTTGCGCTCTTTCCTCAAAGCGATTCATCAAACTATGATCCTTGTCCTTGCCTATGCACAATAAAGATCCATCGAAATAAATTTACTCTACCAACTCGGTCCAATATCCTCATATTCCTCAACAAATCGCGCAGTAAATATCGCTAAATCTTACTTACAAAAACTGCTAGTTGAATTACCAAATAACTCCACACACTCATCCCATAATACAACTAACAAACACGAACACAAATGCTTATTCAAATGATTGGTTGATCAAAAATTCCGCAAAAATTCTTCTGTTGCGAAATTTCCAAACAATATTCACTTCACTGAAATTTCCCAAATTCAGAATACCTAAATTGATTCAATTTCATAAAACAATTGTACAAAAGACGAAACATAATTTAGGTTAGGTTATCATAACATAGTAAATTGCTCCAATTCATAATTCAATCTTTACATGAATAATGATACCTACGTATTAATACGTAATTGCGGACCTAGAGGAGCTAACAGGGGCACTCACCCCAGATACAGAATAAAAAAGTTGATTTTCTTCAAGTTAACTTAATTCATTACTCGTTCGCCTTCCTAAAATTTTTCGCCTCCTAACTACAAATCCTCGTTCCGCCACTTTGCCAATACAATCACATAAAATTAAAGGGTATTTTAAGAAACTGAAATTGTAACATATCCACAAAATTGACAAAAATTAATCAAAAACACCAATAGAATTATTTATTTAATTAATTAAAAACACATAACGTAATATAAAATAATGAGTATTTTAATAAATATTACCTGATGAAATTGAAAAGTGATGGTGCAGTTTGTTACTATTGGAATTTGGATGATCAAAGATTGTTGCTTTGGTTCAATATCAATTCTATTAATTGAAAGAAAGAATAAAGAAATTATAAAGGGTTAGTGGGCTTGGGTTATTCTTATTCGATGAACAAGGATTGGAGTAAGCCCAATTGTTATTGTGGTACCCCGTACCCTCCCCAAGTCCTAAGGCTTTTGTTCTTGCTAGTGCAAATTTAAGATACAAGAAATTTTGTTGGATGTCAATGGTTTAGGTTCGGATAGGTGATTAACCGATTTTTTGTCTGAAGTGGATAAAAAGGTTGATTGAGTAATTGCGATGATAAATTATGTTGTATTGAGATGGATATGGATATGTTTACGGATTTAAAATGGACGCGTGACATGATATGCTATTAAATCGTGGAGAATCATTTATTCTCAAACGTGAATTTCAACCCAAGTAACGAGAAAGTCTATACATTATTCATCCTTCAAACAAAGAGCTATCGCGTTATGGAATAATTGAAATATAATTCGGTCTTAGTGAAATTTACGTAGTTTTGAAGAGAACCCCATATACCCATATCAAGTGATAAGCGATTTTGAGAAATTTGTGGTTGATTACGATCGTTAGGCTCAAAGGGTGTTTGCTCCATAAAATAGTCCTGGAAATGTGTCTACTACGTCTTGGTCACTGCCAGCTTTTGGATGGATAAAATTACTACGAAGCAACAGCTTATGAAAATGGTGATGTCGAAATTGATACGGTAGATTGGTAGCAAGTAGGGGTGTTCTAAAGTGCAGCTCACTCAGCCCAAAGCGCCACTCGGGTCAGTTTTGGCTCGACACGATCCGTCCTCCTTCTCGGGCCGATTCCGGGTCCCCCAACCCAAACCCGCCCCTATATCAGGCCGGTTCCGACTCCCCCAAACCAAACCCTGTCCGCCCTTGGTTGACCAGTCTTAGTAGCAAGGGTTAGTGACGACAAATCTTGTACTTGATGTCGCGAAGAATAAGTACCAATTGGCCCGAATGGCCCCCAAATATTGCTGAGGCGGCTGCTGCTAAATATGGATTGGAAAACGCAAATCGAATGGGATAAATGTGATTCTCAAGTACAATGCTTGGAATGTGATTAATTTGTCACACGATAGAAAATGGGATAGAAGTTCATTTAGTCTTAGGGTTTGTTTGATTGCCCTTGTGAAATCATGGGATGTAAGAATTCCCCTGAATTGAAAAAATTAGAGTTGTTTGATTGCCTCAATTTTGCATAAATGTGGGAAGTGGAACTTCCCATGAAATTGACTTCCCACATGAATGTAGGAAGTTGCTTACCAACGCCCCCTTGATAAGTTATAATTCTCATGAATTAAGTTCCCACATAGGCAACCAAACACTTCTTAGAACTTTCCATGAATTAGGAAATGAAGCTTATTTCCCATGATTTTCTACTTCCCATGAATTTGCACTTTTCGTATCAACTAAACGACCCCTTAGATGTGTATAGTCTTCTTTGTAATTTTAATTCCGTGTTTGTACTCATATTAAAAGGGAGGGGAATTGCGTGACACATTATGTTGCTAGGCCTTGCTCAAGAGCGGAAAATGAATGATGTATTGTTACGGATTTCCCGCAGTCTACCGTAAACATTGTAGATCTTCAGTTAAGGTATAACCTAGAGCTGATCAAATGGCCCAGGCTCGCTAGCCCGACCCGGTCCAGCCCGATTTTTTCCTGGGCTTGGGCCTCAATTTTAGGCCCGAAAAGCCCACGGCCCGCAGCCCATGGCCCGATTCAAATAATTGGGCCGGGCTTGGGCTGACTTTAA
>JAOWBH010156195.1:0-11684 GCA_028566215.1 Silene coronaria | reverse complement strand
AGTTTTTACTATTGCTTTATGTACGATAGCCAATATAGATATTGTTGTATGGAAGATCCTAGATGCTTAAAATAGGTAAGAACAACAACCACGACAACTTATGGTCTTAACTACAATCGCTATAAATTGGTGATCAGCGGGCAAGTTTCAGACTTCTGTTTGTAGAAAAGGCCACAAAGATGAAAACATACGAAATGTGTTGAATAAACCTGAAAATCAGTGGCTAAAGCAAGAATCGTAACATGAAAAAAGAATGGGCATGAGGAATAGAAAAGTGATTGATGAGAACGAGAAGAGGGAGACATAAGTGGTTGAGAAGCTGACACCGTCATAAATAGGGTTTAGTTTCTGGAGCTATATGATTTTATGATTAATGATGTAAGGAGTTAAGTAAGTGGATGAATAAAATGGAGCACAAATCTGTATATTATGTTAACAAAGCTATAGTTCATGTGAGGTGTTTCGAGAAGAACGATTTCTCTTAGGTAAATAGTATTTTCTACTACCCGTTTGTGATTTGCATTATTGTGCGTACAGTCAAATGGATTTTACTAAAAGAGTTAGTTATCTTGGCAGTTTATATAATATTCTTATTGAATAAAGACTAAACGTTTTTCAGCTTCTTTGTAAAACTCAACTGATTTGCCAAAAATTCAATTGTTTTGTTGTGTTGTACAGTGGGGATTAAGAGAGAGTATGTGAGAGGAAGATGGGTCGAAGGGTGGTAGGAAGATAGAGAGCGTTAGGCTTAACTCCATGTTTACCTGCTTGTCATTCTAAACACGTCGGTTGTCGATAATTAAGCTATTATACATACTAGATGGCCTTTTGTTTTGGCTTTTTTTTCTTACAATCAAAATGATAACGAGCGAGTTATTGTGTAGTAATGACTCTTACGGTGTGCTGAAATATGCAATTATGAGTGCTTTTCTACGATTTTCTTATCTTAGTATTTTCTTCCAATTAATGATTTTTTTTATTTGTTGACAGCTACAACCAGATAATGAAAAATGGAAATAACTTTGGAAATAGCCAGAGGACTTGAACAAGAAAGGGAAAGATAATGAGAACGAGAATAAGGATTAGATGATGAATTTCCAGTATCTCTAATTTTTTAACGTAGGAATATCATTTACATCTTATGCGTATCATTCACAGGATTGGTTTCGAAAACAATTATAGAGCATTTCTATAAATAATAGGTTGTGGTATATGTAACTATGTATTTGCCGTACATTCTAAAACAGATAGTATTAGTTGTTTGAAGATTCGAATGTAATATCTCATAACTATTTCGTTCAATGTCTTAATTATGCGATATACAAGACGAGTTTAAGGTATGTGAAACACTACAATGCTTTGCTTTAAATTATCAACAACAAATTTTAGGGATCTCCCATTCCCTTGCTATACTTCCGACTTTCTTCTAATTAGCATTTTACCAAATTGGGCAACAAATTATTTTGCATACCCTAAATTATTTTGCATTAGATATGGCATTTTCTATGCCTATTCTGTAATAAACTATATGATGCCTCCACCATCTATAAATACCACGTTCCTTTCTATTGATACACTACCGACTTGCAAACAAAATAATAAAAAGATATAGGTGGTAGAAAAAAAAAGGAAATGTAGAGAGATAATAAAAGGGGATAAGGAGCTATGAAGGAGTAGTACAAGGACAACTGGAAGAATTAATATTAAGTAAAGTGGAGGAGAATAAATGGAGAATAAAAAGATGAGCAGAGGGCTAAGATGAGATAAAGGTTAGAAAAGAGGAAAGAACGGAGGAAGATAGTGAAAAAAGAGACAGGGAAAAAAGTAGTGTTTGAGACGCGACAACATAAGATACATAAGAGAGAGAGAGAGAGAGAGAGAGAGAGAGAGAGAGAGAGAGAGAGAGAGAGAGAGAGAGAGAGAGAGAGAGAGAGACAGACAGAGAGACAGAGAGAGACAGAGACAGAGAGAGAGATGGTTTAATACTCCATATTTCATTGAGTAAGTGCACTCGATCGAGTAGCCTGTACTCAATCGACTGGTGTTTGCACTCGATTGAGTATCATGTACTCGATTGAGTGGTGCTTGCACTCGGTCGAGTACAAGCTACATGACCGAGTGTTTCGATAGGGACGTTTTGGCAGACATTTTGATCTTTTTGGGGTGCGCGCACTCGGCCGAATACTTAGGTACTTGACCAAGTAGGCTGCACTCAGTCGAGTGCTTCAAGTACTCGATTGAGTGACTTTTTATTTTGCGGAAACTAAGCGGTTAGATTAGGGTAATTAGGGAATGATATATATTTGTCATTTCACTATTTACCACCAGTAAAACATCATTTCTTTCTTAATCACTCCCCTAATCACCCTAATCACACTCCTAGCTTTCTCTTGGATTTCTCGGTGTCAGATTCGCTAGCTTTCTCTCGTGCGATTGTAAGTATGTATACCAATTTAATCTTGATTGTTAGTAATAATGTCTTAATCCTAAATCAGTTATGGGATTAGGGATTTATGTCTCGATTGATGGTTATTTTAGTAATAGCGGTTATTTTTGCTATTCTAGGTGACGACTTCGTAGAGGACCACTTTTAGTGATTGCTTGGTTGGAATTGTTGTTTGATTTTGAGGTAGGGTTTCCCTACTCGGTATTTGCCTTTGATTGATTATGGTTGTTGAATTGTTATGCTATGATATGACTGTATGGTAACGTTGTGACGATGGTGATGAGATGATGATGTTGGTATTGGTGTTGGTGGTTGTGTTGTTGTTTGTAGGGTCGTTGGGAGACAGACTCACCCCCATGATTCGCCCCTCATGACTCTCATAACAATGTGGATGTGCACATTAATGAGATAGATTTGCTTGTGCATTGAGCGGCGCTTAGGTGGGGATTGGCTACGGTACCCCACTAGCGATGTAGGATACCTGTTGCGATGGGTAATCCGTTGTGGTGATGGTGGTGTTGGAGTGGAGATGGTGGCGGTGACTTGTACTTTTATGTCATGCTTATTACTTATTGTGCATTACAGACCCTGGCGCTGTTGTTCTCTTATTCTAATGTGATACATTCGATATTGTGGCGAATCATGAGTAACATCTTAGCAGGTGACTATCGTTGGTCTAGCGCGTGGGACGAGGATGGGGATCACCTGACACAGTCAGCTGATAGTTTCCACAGAGTCGTAGTTGTCATACTTTATTTGTATTCCGCTGTCGTACTTTTGGATTATTGTAACCTATGGATATTTGGATTGAAGATTTGTACTCTTAAAACGTTTTATATTAAAAATGTTCTTTTATGGTTTCTTTGATATGTACCACCTCGGTTGCTAGGGAAGGCCTTGCTAAAGGCTCCTTGGTAAGTGGGGGTGTTACAAAGTGGTATCAGAGCGATGATTTTTGGAACCTAAAACTAATGAACCTAATGAATGTAGGGTGTCTAATAAAATAAACCCGGATAGGGATTGTTAGGAGCTACCACAAAGATATGGGAGACGTCCCAAAGATTGCACTTTTGCCCTTACGATCCCTAACTGGTCGCGTGGGTAGATGTAAGAGGGGCGCAATGATTGTGTACTAGTTGCCTATAGATGCATAGATGTTCATATGTTGTATGAGGTTGATGACTGTGTATATTGGGTGGAATGTGATGTTGTAAGACGATGGGAGCATCATATTTTACGTGGATTGTTGTGTATTAAGTTAATATATATGTTGTAGTTTATGAACATGAGGAATTCGGAGTGTACGCTGCATGACTCGACCGTGTGTTGCGAAGGACTCGACCAAGTGCTATGGACTTGGTCGAGAGCCTTGGGTGCTCGACCGAGTGGTTATTTCTGAAAGTTTCTGCCTAGTTTTAAGTCACAACACTCGACCGAGTACAGTGAAGACTCGATCGAGTGGTGTGCACTCGAACGAGTGGATAGTGACTCGATCGAGTGTTAGGGTCTGTTGTTTTGGTGTACAAGTTGTAGTTGTAGTACTCGATCGAGTATTTAATGAACTCAATCGTGTGGGCCGTACTCGGTTAAGCATTTGAGTGACTCGACCGAGTGTATTGTCGGAATAGTTTATGCTTAAATCTGAAGTCGGGCACTCGACCGAGTGCACTGATTACTCGATCGAGTGGAGGTGACTCGGCCAAGTGATGTCCTGCACTCGACCGAGTGTGTCTGCTAGAAGGTATATTTTGTCTGAGCCATGTGCTTTGAGATTACGTTTATTTTTAATATTGATGTTCGAAGATGCCGCTAAAGAAACAATCAGTCTACGAAGCTAGGGCTAGCGAGACGACTACCGAGGAGGTAGCAACGTTACTAGAGCAATATGACACGGTTAACGAAGCACTAAAGAATATTGCTAAGGCTAAAGAGACTTTGATTCAAGCTCCCTTAGTAATTCTTTTGCTCGTCATCGTCCGACCAAGTATAGAGGGACAGAGCCGCCCAGGAAGCTGGGAAACTGGATCCGTAAAATGGAGAACATCTTTGACGTTCTCAAGTGCCCAGACAACGAAAAGACTAGTCGGGCCGTTTTATACCATACCAATCAGGCTGGGTTGTGGTGGCATCGGAAGCGCCAAGCTATGTGGGACTTATACGAAGAAGGGGGACATGAATATATTCTGTGGATAGATTTTCGTAGGGAACTACGAAACAGGTTTGTTCCAGAGCACGTTCAATATCAATTGAGGACGAAGTTCGACTCCCTTGTTATAACAGATGAAATGACAGTGGCTGATTATTATATTAAGTTTAATGAGCTATCGTCCTATGTAGAGGAAGAGTTGCAGCTGAGCAAAAAAATGTTGGCACTATGATTCGAGAAGGGTTTAACACCAAAGATTCTACAAAGGCTACCAGCGGGGTCGAATAGTGACGTGGTATAGGTTTATGAGCACACAGGCAACGCGAAGCGATTGGGGAAGATGTTTTTAGAGGCCGAGAAATGGAAAAATGAGAAGTGGAAAACTGATAGCGATGAAAATAGTTACCCCAAGAGGGGTAGTTACAACCGTGGCATGTCCTATTCTGGGGCCTCTAGCTATGGTGGTGGTGGTGGATCAAATTGGAACAACAAGAGGACACGAGGCTCTAGCAACAATTCCGATCTAGCTTGCTTCAACTGTGGCGAGGTAGGCCACAAGAGGCATGAGTTCACGAGTGGCAACGTGGGAGGCTATCAGCGGACTCAGCCGAGCAATTCATATCGTTCTGCTAGCAATCAGGTATCGAATACCTGGAGTAACCGAAATAATTCCAACAATAGGGAAGGCTTGTATCAGCGTTCGAATAACAACAATGGAAATCAGAATTCGGCTGCAAAGTCGACTTCATCAGCTAGCACAGTTAAAGGAGCTCAGAAGATCAGTGGGAAACTCTTAATGATGGACAAGCAGACGGCTAAGGATGATGCGCAAGTTGTCACGGGTATATTTATGATTAATCAACAACCTACTTTTGTACTTCTTGATCCAGGGGCATCTCATTCATTCGTGTCTAAAAGTCATGCGTCAAAACTCGGATTTGGGACCTATGAGTCAATTAAGGATGAAGTGTATATACCATCGGGAGAGGCAGTCAATTGTGCCAAATTGTATAAATCTACGTCTATGATCGTGGGAGGGGTAGATTTTCCTATCGACCTATTTGAGTTTCCTTTAGAGGGGTTTGAGGTAATTGTTGGGATGGATTGGTTGGGTAGGTACAAGGCGAGTATTGATTGCCGTAAAAAAAATGTGTCTTTGAGATGACCTAAGGGTGTTAGGATGTCTTACCGTGGTTTCATGGTGCGGCCATCCGTTAAGATTATAGTAGCAGTGACCTTGAAATCTTTTCTGAGGAAGGGATATCCCTTGATTCTATTCCATGTTTGGGATACTCGCGTGGAAGAGCTTTTTGTATCTAGTATTCTGATATTGGATGTATTCCTAGATGTCTTTCCTGAGAAGATTCCTGGGTTACCACCGAGGAGGGATATTGACTTTAGCGTGGAAATGAAACCCGGGATGGGACTTATCTCTAAGGCCCCGTACCAAATGGGACCAAAAGAGTTGGAGGAGTTGAAGAAGCAGTTGAGTGAGTTACTTGACAAGTTGTATATCCGACCGAACGTGTCACCGTGGGGCACGCCAGTACTATTTGTCAAGAAGAAGGATGGAAGCTTGAGGTTATGCATCATTTATAGGGAATTGAACCATGTTACCGTTATGAATAAGTATCCCTTGCCTAGGATCGAGACGTTTTTTCATAATCTGACGGGAGCCGGAGTGTTCTCCAAGATTGATCTGAGATCGGGGTACCATTAGTTACGGATTCGAGACAGTGACATTCCTAAGACTGCCTTTCGATCGCGATATGGTCATTATGAGTTCGTAGTGATGCCGTTTGGGTTGACTAATGCCTCAGCCGTATTCATAAATTTGATGAACAAAGTTTTCAGTCAGTTCTTAGACTAGTTCGTAGTGGTTTTCATCGATGAAATCTTGGTTTATTCGAGGAATAGGGAGGAGAATGCCGAACATCTAAGGATTGTCTTGCAGACTTTGCGGGACAACCAACTTTATGCTAAATTGTCAAAAAGGGAGTTTTGTCTCGAGAAGGTGGCATTTTTTGAACACGTAATTTCCAAGGAGGGCGTAGCTGTGGATCCGAGTATGATTGAAGCAGTGTCGATTTGGGTAGCACCGAAGAATGTAGTTGAAATTCGGAGTTTCTTGGGACAAGCAGGCTATTACCGTCTATTTGTGAAGGACTTTTCTAGGATCGCGAGACCAATGACCACTTTGATGAGAAAGGATACTAAGTTCCACTGGAATGTGAGTTATGACCAAGCGTTCCTAACTTTAAAGGAGCGTTTGAACTCGGCTCTTATCTTAGCTCTGACAGAGGGAAGTGAGAATTTTGAGGTATACAATGATGCTTCGAAATGTTGATTAGGTTGTGTATTTATGCAGAACGAGAGAGTTATAGCTTATGCATCGAGATAGTTGAAGTCACACGAGGTAAATTATCGTAATCACGACCTGGAGCTGGGTACGGTGATATTTGCTTTGAAGATCTGGAGGCACTATTTGTACTGAGCGACATTTAAGGTATTTTCAGATCATAAGAGCTTGAAATATGTCTTCGTTCAGCGTGATTTAAATATGCGGCAGAGATGGTGGATGGAGTTGATGGGTGACTACGATATGGAGATCATCTATCACGAGGTAAAAGCGAATGTAGTGGCAGATGCACTGAGTAGGAAGAGTATTCATTCTTTATGCACCGCAATATCTATGATGAAGTAGAGGGAAGATGTGAGAAATATGGGGATTTGCATGATCCGGAAGAATGACACTATTAGTGACTTGACCGTGGAACCCGAGATTTATGAAACGATTCGCGCTAAACAACTAGATGATCCTAACATCAAAGCTTGGAAGGAGTTCGTAGAGAAAGGAACTACTTCGAGGTTCTCAATTCATGCCGACGAAAGTGTTCGATTTGATAATATATGGTGTGTTCCCAATGATGGTGAGCTAAAGAAGATTATTTTGACTGAAGCTCATTGTACTTCATATTCCATCCATCCGTGTGGGGACAAACTGTATAAGGACCTGAAGAAAACTTTTTGGTCGCCGGGGATGAAGAAGGAGGTGGTTGAGTTTGTGGCATAATGTTTGACTTGTCAAAGGGTCAATGGGGAGCAGCGGCGACCGCAAGGGAAAGTTCAGTCCTTACAGGTGCCAATATGGAAGTGGGACTCGATTTCGATGGACTTTATTGTGGGGTTGTCGTGATCGCAGAAGGGTAACAATAAAATTTGGGTGATCGTCGAAAGGTTAACTAAGTCAGCTAACTTCATTTCGATGAAGGACACTTGAAGTAAGATCGAGTTAGCAAAAGCTTATAGAAGGAATGTCGTGAAACTTCATGGTACACCGCTAGACATCCTTTCCGATAGAGATGCGAGATTCATTTCGCGTTTTTGACAAGAGTCGCAAGAGTTGATGGTAACCACATTAAAGATGAGTACAACGTTCCATCCTGCTACGAATGGTCAAACGCAGTGGACTATCAAGACCTTGGAAGATATGTTGAGAGCTTGTGTGATGGAGTTTGGGGGTTCTTGGAAAGATCGATTGGACCTAATTTAGTTCTCCTATAGCAATAGCTATCACACGAGTATTGGTATGGCACCGTTCGAGGCTTTGCACAAGCGAAAATGTAGAAGTCCAGTATGTTGGGATTATAGTTCGGAAGCTGCAGTTTTCGGACCGCAGATGGTTCAGGATATGATTGAGCAAGTACATCGCCAGAAAATGAAAGCAGCTCAGGACCGTCAGAAAAGCTACGCAGATTTATAGCGACGGGATGTTGAGTTTCAAGTTGGTGACAAAGTACTTTTGAAAGTGTCACTTATGAAGGGTGTGATGCGATTTGGCAAGAGAGGCAAGCTAAGATAGAAGTTCATCGGGCCTTATGAGATTTTGTGTAGGGTCGAAGAAGTGGCTTACCTCTTAGCACTTTCCCCGTCGCTTGATCGGGTTCACAACATATTCCATGTATCTCAGATGCGGAAGTATGTCAGCGACCCGGCCACATGTGCTTGAGGCTGAGACGATCGAGCTAGATGAAGCACTCACTTATGTAAAGGTGTCTAAAGAGATCTTAGACAAGAAAGTACGCAATACTAGAAACGGTGAGACCTCGTTAGTTAAAGTGTTGTGGACCCATCACATTGTCGAGGAGGCTACATGAGAGATGGAAGAGTCAATGCGAGAGCGTTATCCACATCTTTTCGAACATGTACGTTTGGTTACGAGGACGTAACCTTATAAAATTAGGTGAATAAGAGATGATCGCGCGGTCTTTTTCGTACTTATTTGGTTCAATTGGAGTCACTTTCGAGTATTTACTAGTTCCATTATGTAAGCTATGATTTATTTTAACGAAGAGTGTTGATCTTACGTCAGTCTTATACCGGTCTATATCGATTTAGTTTGGGTAGAGTGTGAACTTAGAGGACGATGTTCGTTCTTAGGGGGAGAGACTGTAATACTCTGTATTTCTTTGAGTTTGTGCAATCGATCGAGTAGCCTGTACTTGATCGAGTGGTGTTTGCACTCAGTCGAGTACAGGATAATCGACCAAGTGTTTCAATGGGGACGTTTTAGCAGGCATTCTGATCCTTTTGGGGTGCGCGCACTCGGCCGAGTACTTGGGTACTCGACCGAGTAGGCTGCACTCGGTCGAGTGCTTCAGGTACTCGATCGAGTGACTTTTTATTTTGCGGAAACTAAGCGGTTAGATTAGGGTTATTAGGGGATGATATATATTTGTCATTTCGCCATTTATCCCCAGTAGAACATCATTTCTCTCTTAACCACTCATCTAATCACCCTAATCACACTCATAGGAAACTCTCGGATTTCTCGATGTCAGATTCTCTAGCTTTCTCTCGTGCGATTGTAAGTATGTTTACCAATTTAATCTTGATTGTTAGTAATATTGTCTTGACCCTACATCAGTTATGGGATTGGGGATTTATGTCTCGATTGATTGTTCTTGTTAGTAATAGCGGTTATTATTGCTAATCTAGGTAACGACTTCTTAGAGGAGCACTTTTAGTGCTTGCTTGGTTGGAATTGCGTTTGCATTTGAGGTAGGGTTTCCTTACTCGGTATTTGCCTTTGATTGATTATGGTTATTGAATTGTTATGCTATGATATGACTGTATTGTAATGTTGTTACGATGGTGATTAGATGATGATGTTGGTGTTTGATACGTGCACTTTAAATAGACTTTATGTTCCATTTCTGCACGTATTTCTATGTCATTTAGGTGGTTTTATATAACTTTATGCCCCGAATATGCTACTTTGTACTTTTATTGCCATTTTATAGGTACAAGCTGAGTAGTTGCGGAAACCGAGCCAATACTATCCCATTTGCATGTATTTAGGAGACGGAAGAATCGGAGCTGATTACTCAAGTATTGGGAAGCGCGAAGTCAACCCCGTATCCAAGTCTAAGCCAAGATATTTGAGTCAACACGAGTTGGAAGAGCTGAAAAGACTCGATCGATTACTTCATTTGGTCGATCGAGTAAAGATGGAAGCTGAAGACCTCGATCGAACTGTCCTGTGTTCGATCGAGCAGATGTGCATCGATGATTCCTCGATCGAGTAAACCACTTACCAAGATCGAGTGAATATGCCGAAGAATCCCTTCGATCGAGAGGAATTCTCCTCGATCGAGTAGGCCGTGTTACTGGGCTTATTTCCGTAACATAATTAGGTCTAAGTACGTCAGATTAGTTTATAAATAAGGATTTGTTTGACTAATCAGACATCTTTTATCATCTATATACACTTTTACCCTATTCTCTCTTTTACGTTTTCACTTACTGTTTACTGCATGGTGGAGCTTTTGGATCTAGTATTTCTTTACGCCGGATTCTAAGTGACTATATTGATCTTTCTCTCTCTTTAATATTAATTTCGTTCTCTATTGTTTACTTTGTCATTTTCCATTCTTTTACATTTGTTTAGTATTCACGCAATTTAGTTATTATCACAATATGTTTATCTTTAGCCATTTCATTGTTTTCGTTGTTTATAATACCGTAAGCATGAGTAGCTGAATCCCTTGATATGTTAGGATGAAGGAAGCCGTGGTAGATGCATGATAGGTTTAACATGTTAGGTTAGTTTTGAGATGGGAATTGTGCTAAGCAATTTATCTGTTGATTGGTTGAATGAGTGCACGCATGAGACCGATTATTTAGTTAACCCCGACCTAGATCGAGAGAATGGAAGGGTAGGCTTGCTTAGTAACAATAGGTGATTCCTAACAGGGCGAAAGTCGTTTAGGATGACCTTAGGGCATTAGAGACCGAGAGGGTATAATCATTGGTTTGAGACCGAAAGGAGATAACCTTGCTCTTCTTATTAAAAAGCTGACCGACCTAGTTAACCCGATAGTGTAATTACCACGGTGAACGATTCCTAGCATATTCCCCTTTTACTTGATTTTTATTCGTGAATTCTGCTTTATTCCTCCTTCTTTTATTTTCTCTCCTTTAATCTCGTAGTTTAGATTTCAAACAATTTAAAACCCCTATTTGTGACCGACAGATTAGTTACAGATAGATTATTTTCCTCCCTGTGGAGATCGACCCTACTTCCGCCAGCTGCCAAGTTAGTAGACCTAGGTTTTATTTTTGGTGTATTGATGACACGCATCAAATTTTGGCGCCGTTGCCGGGGAGGCTAATTTGTTTTTCTGTTTATTTTTCTGTCTTGTCTTAAGGAATTTCCGGTTCCTTAGGACTGTTCTTATTTTTCTCTCTTAGTATGTGTATGCGCAGGTCTTTAAGGTGCGAGTTAGTTGAAGCTAATCCCGAACCTAAAAGAGCATTCTTACGCAGAATGAGAGAGTTGAGTAAGGCTAGTCAGGAGGAAGACTTGAGTACTTCTGACCGTGTTAATTTTGAAGAGAATTTTTCTGTTGAATTTGACACTCCAGTAAAAATGCCAAATATCGCTAGTCATTCGGAGCCTACAACTGCATCTATTCCCAAGGGTTTTAAACTCGCCACTGATGATGAGGGAAACACTTTTGACATTCGACCTTCTTACATTAATTTGGTCGAACGGAATAAGTATCGTGGGGTAGCTGGGGAGGATCCGAG
>JAOWBH010156184.1:0-11684 GCA_028566215.1 Silene coronaria | reverse complement strand
AGTGTATCTAACAATTTAAAGAAGTGTATCTAGCAAGGTAAATGAGTGTATCTAACAATTTAAAGGAGTGTATCTAGAAATTTAAAGGAGTGTGTCTAGCAAGGTAAATGAGTGTATTTAGCAATTTAAAAGAGTGTATTTAGCAATTAAAAGGAGTGTATCTAACAATGTAAACGATACCCCGCGTTTGACCCAATTTCCCTTGGTTGGGATTCACCCTCTTCTATTTTAGGGCTCAGTTTATGATTTATAACCCACATATAATAATAAGGGAAAGGGTTTAGGGTTGAATTACGCGACTCCGCAGTAGCGGGCTGCCTAATCCAATCCTAAATCATTTTCCGCCCTAATTTTAGGATACCCGGTCCCCGCGTTTGACCATGTTCCCCTCGGTTGAGGTTCACCCCCCTCTTTTTTAAGGCTCAATTTATGATTTACAATTCCCATATAATAATAAAGGAAAGGGTTTAGGGTTGGATTAGGCGGGTCCGCGGCAGCGCGCCGCCTAATCCCGCCTAATCCAACCCTAAACCCTTTCCCGTCCTAATTTTAGAATACCCGGCCCCCGTGTCTGACCTCATTTCCTTCGGTTGGGGTTCACCTTCCTCTTTTTAGAGCTCAATTTATGATTTTAAAGGAGTGTATCTAGCAAGGTAAATGAGTGTATCTAGCAATTTAAAGGAGTGTATCTAACAAGGTAAATGAGTGTATCTAACAATTTAAAGGAGTGTATCTAGAAATTTAAAAGAGTGTATCTAATAAAGTAAATGAGTGCATCTAGCAATTTAAAAGAGTATATCTAGCAATTTAAAGGGGTTTATCTAGCAAGGTAAAGGATACCCCGCGTTTGACCCCGTTCTCATCTGTTGGGGTTCACCCTCCTCCTTTTAGGGCTCAGTTTATGGTTTAAAGGAGTGTATCTAGTAAGGTAAATGAGTGTATCTAACAATTTAAAGGAGTGTATCTAGCAAGGTAAATGAGTGTATCTAGCAATTTAAAGGAGTGTATCTAGTAATTTAAAGGAGTGTATCTAGCAAGGTAATTGAGTGTATCTACTATCTAGCAATTTAAAGGAGTGTATCTAGCAATTTAAAAGATACTCCGTGTTTGATTCCGTTCACCTCGGTTTGGACTCACTCTTTTTAGGGCTTAGTTTATGATTTCCACCCCCTCATATAATAATAAGGGAAAGGGTTTAAGATTGAATTAGGCGGCTCCGCGATAGCGGGCCGCCTAATCCAATCCTAAACCCTTTCCCGTCCTAATATTAGGATACCCGATCCTCGCGTTTGACCCCGTTCTCCTCGGTTGGGGTTCACCCTCCTCTTTTTTAGGGCCCAGGTTATGGTTTTAAAGGAGTGTATCTAGCAAGGTTAATTAGTTTATCTAGCAAGTTAAATGAGTGTATCTAGCAAGTTAAATTAGTGTATCTAGCAATGTAAATGAGTGTATCTAGAAAGATAAATGAGTGTATTTAGCAATTTAAAGGAGTGTGTATCTAACAAGGTAAAGGAGTGTATCTAGCAATTTAAAGGAGTGTATCTAACAATTTAAAGGAGTATATTTATCTAGGTAATTGAGTGTATCTAGTAATTTAAAGGATACCGTTTGCCCCGTACCCCTTCGTTGAGGTTCACCCTTCTCTATTTCAGGGCTCAGTTTATGGTTTACAATCGCCATATGATAATAAGGGTTTAGGGTTGGATTAGGTGACTCCGTGGTAGCGGACCGACTAATCCAACCCTAAATACTTTCCCGTCCTAATTTTAGGATATCCGGCCCCCGCGTTGTAAAGGAGTGTATCTAGTAAGGTAAATGAGTGTATCTAACAATTATAGGAGTGTATCTAGCAATATAAAGGAGCGTATCTAGTAAGGTAAATGAGTGTATCTAGCAATTTAAAGGAGTGTATCTAGTAATTTAAAGAATATCCTCTAGCAAGGTAATTGAGTGTATCTAGCAATTTAAAGGAATGTATCTAACAATGTAAAGGATACCCCGCGTTTGTTCCCGTTCACCTCGGTTGGGGTTCACCCTCCTCTTTTTAGGGCTCCCGTCCAAATTTTAGGATATCCGACCCCTGCGAAATGGAGTGTATCTAGAAAGGTAAATTAGTGTATCTAACAATTTAAATGAGTGTATCTAGCGAGGTAAAGGAGTGTATCTAGTAATTTAAAAAAATGTATCTAGTATGATAAATGAGTGTATCTAGTCATTTAAAGAAGTATATATAGTAAGGTAAATGAGTGTATCTAATCATTTAAAGGGATGTATCTAGCACTTTAAAGGAGTGTATATAGTAATTTTAAGGAGTGTAACTAGCAAGATAAATGAGTGTATCTAGCAATTTAAAGGCGTGTATCTAGCAAGGTAAATGAGTGTATCTAACAATTTAAAGGAGTGTATCTAGTAAGATAAAAGAGTGTATCTACCAATGTAAATGAGTGTATCTAGTAATTTAAAGGAGTGTATCTAGCTAACTAGGTACACTCTTTAAATTGTTAGATACAAACTTTTAGCATGTTAGATACACTCGCTTAAGTTGTTAGATACATACCTCTAGCTAACGAGGTACACTCTTTTAAATTTCTACATACATACCTTTAGCTAGCTGGATAAACTCCTTTAAGTTTCTAGATACGTATCTCTAACTAGCTAGATACACTTCTTTAAGTTTCTAGATACGTATCTTTAAGTTTATAGGTACGTATCTCTAACTAGCTAGATACACTCCTTTAAGTTTCTAGATACGTACATCTAGCTAGTTATATACACTTTTAAATAAGTTAAGTTTTCACTTTGGACACTTGATTTTAGATAAAAACACTAAAAAAAAAAAATCATAAATAGATGTGTCGGACACTCTTACTCCATGTTGGGTGTAAAGTCTCTTAATGTGCAACTTGTTATATAAACAAAGGTAATGCCATAGGAAATGATTTATCCAAGTAAACGGATTTGTTAAGGCAAGTGTGATTTTGATACAATATGGACTATATTTCAATTTCGAACAAATATGAAATAAATGCCCAAATTAAAACAAGCTCGCCACATTCTGTAAAGGAGTGTATCAAGCAAGGTAAATGAGTATATCTAGCAATTTAAAGGAGTGTATCTAGCAAGATAAATGAGTGTATCTAGTAATTTAAACGAGTGTATCTAGTAAGGTAAATGAGTGTATCTAAAAATTTAAAAGAGACTAGCAAAGTAAATGAATATATCTAGCAATTTAAAGGAGTGTATCTATCAATTTAAAGGATACCCCGCGTTTGCCACGTTCCTCTCGGTTGGGGTTCGGCCTCCTCTTTTTTAGGGCTCAGTTTATGGTTTATAACCCCCCATATAATAATAAGGGAAATGGTTTAGGGTTGGATAGGCGGCCCGGCGGCTCCGCGGCAGCGGGCCGCCTAATCCAACCCTATACCCTTTCCCGTCCTAATTTTAGGATACCCGACCCCCGCGTTTGACCCTGTTCCCCTAGGTTGAGGTTGAGGTTCAACTTTCTCTTTTTAGGGCTCAGTTTATGGTTCTAAAAGAGTATATCTAGCAAGGTAAATGAGTGTATCTAGTAAATTAAAGAAGTGTATCTAACTATTTAAAGGAGTGTATCTAACAATTTAAAGGAGTGTATCTAGCAAGCTAAATGAGTGTAGCTAACTATTTAAAAGAGTGTATCTAGCAATTTAAAGGTGTGTATCTAGCAATTTAAAGAAGTGCATCTAGCAAGCTAAATGAGTGTATCTAACTATTTAAAAGAGTGTATCTAACAATTTAAAGGAGTGTATCTAGATATTTAAAAGAGTGTATCAAGCAATTTAAAAGAGTGTATCTAACAATTTAAAGAAAAGTATCTAGCGAGGTAAATGAGTGTGTCTAACAATTTAAAGGAGTCTATCTAACAATGTAAAGGATACCCCGCGTTTAACCCCGTTTATGGCTCAGTTTATGGTTTACACCCTCTATATACTAATAAGGGAAAGAGTTTAGGGTTGGATTAGGCGGCACCGCGGTAGCGGCCCGCCTAATCCAAACCTAAACCCTTTCCCGTCCTAATTTTAGAATACCCGGCCCCCGCATTTGTCCTCGTTCCATTCGGCTGGGGTTCACCCTCCTCTTTTTTAGGGCTCAATTTATGATTTATACCCCCTATATAATAATAAGGGAAAGGGTTTAGGATTGGATTAGGCGGCTCCGCGGTAGCGGGCCGGGCCGCCTAATCCAACCCTAAACCCTTTCCCGTCCTAATTTTAGGATACCCGGCCCTCGCGTTTGACCCCATTTTCCTAGGTTGGGGTTCAACTTCCTCTTTTTAGGGCTCTGTTTATGGTTTTAAAAGAGTATATTTAGTAAGGTAAATGAGTGTATCTAACTATTTAAAGGAGTGTATCTAACAATTTAAAGGAGTGTATCTAGCAAGTTAAATAAGTGTATCTAACTATTTAAAGGAGTGTATTCTAACAATTTAAAGGAGTGTATCTAGCAACGTAAATGAGTGTATCTAGCAACGTAAAGGAGTGTATCTAGCAATTTAAAGAAGTGTATCTAGCTATTTAAAAGATTGTATCTAGCAATTTAAAGGAGTGTATCTAGTAAGGTAAATAAGTGTATCTAGCAATTTAAAGCAGTGTATATAACAATGTAAAGGATACCCCGCGTTTGACCTTGTTTCCCTCGGTTGGGGTTCACCCTCCTATTTTTTAGGGCTCCGTTTATGGTTTCCACCCCCTTCCAACAATAAGGGAAAGGGTTTAGGGTTGGATTAGAAGGCTCCGCAGTAGCGGGATGTCTAATCCAACCCTAAACCCTTTCCCGTCATAATTTTAGGATACTTGGCCCTCGCGTTTGATCTCGTTCCCCTCGTTAAGGTTGGCCCTTCTCCATTTAGGGCTCGATTTATGGTTTGCACCACAATCAGTTGCTAGATACACTTCAATCAACTACTAGATACACCCCTGTGAGCTGCTAGATACACTCCTGTCAGTTGGTAGATACACTTAAATCAGCTGCTAGATACACTTCAATCAGCTGCTAGATATACTTCTTTAAATTACTAGATACATACCTTTAGTTAATTAGCTAGATCTTCTTTACCTTACCCTAACTTTAATCAAACTCAACATGAGGGGAGACACTTGCGGAGCTCCGATGTGGCTGAACAGAAAACCACATGTGGTTGTGGTTGTGTTCTATGGTGGTCGCGGCTGTGTTGAGAGCTGGGGAAAGGAGTAGAGTTTGGGTGGTCGGTAACGATGCCCCGACATACCTTTAATTTGCTAAATACATACCTTTAGTTTGCTAGATACACTTCTTTAAGTTACTAAATACACTCCTTTAAGTTACTAGATACACACATTAAGATACCTAGATACACTCCTTTAAGTTACTAGATACGTATATTTAGCTACCTAGATACATTTCTTTAACTTACTGGATACATACATTTAGTTAACTAGATACATACATTTAGTTAACTAGATACACTTCTTTAACTTACTGGATACATACATTTAGGTACCTAGATACACTTCTTTAACTTACTCGATACATACCTTTATCTTGCTAGATACACTCTTTTAAGTTACTAGTTACATACCTTTAGATAGCTAGATACACTCCTTGAAGTTACGAGATACACACCGTTAGCTTACTAGATACACTCTTTTAAGTTGTTAGACATATAACTTTAACTTACTAGATACACTTCTTTTTAAGTTGTTAGGTATAGTTTTTTTATTTTCGGATACATTTTTAAAACCGCATAGATACATGTCATGCCCTTGTCGGATACACATGATACCTTACATGCTTTCAAATGAGCATATGGTTTACCATTTCACTTGTATATGGTTTATCATTTCTCTTAAAATAATTAGTCGTATTTTACACAAATAAAATAAACAATATATTTTCCTTGTGACGGATCAAATATCACACACTTTGATAGAAGACATAAAGTAACTCGTGAGTCACAATTGTCGTGAATTTATCTAGTTATTTGGATTTTATTTAACCCAACACAATCTTGTGACGGGTAGTACCCGTCACAAATATGAATTTGTGAAAATAAAATATCCTGTTTTTTTTTAGGTATGAAAAAATAATAATGTAGGATACAATTGGAGTAATGAATAGATGTAAATACTCGTAATATAATGACTAAGCTAAAATTTGAAGGAATAATAGAAGCACATTTAGAAAGGAAAATGGGATTAAGGCTTATAAGTTGACCACTGTGTGATACAACTTTTTTTGGCAGCCTTGTGTGCACTGTCAGTTGTGTGATACAACTAGCTCAACAAGGCATGGTGTATTTCATGATTATCAAGTCAACGAATTAAACGAGTGATCATCTGACATTCACCACCTGCTTCTCCTCTATTACACCAGACTACTCGATTCCGGTGCAATAAGCCGAGCACTAGCAGTCTAGCAAACTCCGAATTCATCACACCACATCCGAGAAGCTCAAGACACACCTCCTCCGCGACCGTGCCCAGCCAACACAAGAGCCGACCACTACCATCAGCAGGCGCAATTGACGACAACCGCCATGCTACTCCACCAGCACACCGTAGTAACCATTGGTGCCCCTTTAATTCGAGCAACCCATGGCTGACAAGACCGCAACAGTGGTAACACCATCACGATATGAATCCGGCTAGAAAGGACCACGCCTCAGCACCACCCTCGCTGATGACAACGCCAACAACCGTGAGCAACGCCGTTCACCTTTCCGACTACCTCATCTCACCTTTTCTCTTATTCCTCACCCCAGTATTTTCTCCTTGCCCTCATTCTTCACTATTCTCTCCAGAAATGGGTCGATTATGGGGGTTATGAGGTTGACGACATTATAATTCCAGTCACCGGTGTGTGGTCGGAAACGGTCGCCGGTAACGGTCGCCGGCGTCGGCAGTAGGTGAGGTAGGTGGTGAGAGAGGTGGGGTGGAGTGAGGTTAGAGTACAGGTAGATACTAGAGATAGGAAACAAGGTTACAAGGCAGGTTTGGGGATTTATTTTACGGGTAATCTTGACCTTTTATTTGATTCAATTTTAAGTTCGTACCGTTCGCACTGAATAATAGTTCGCACGGGATCTCGACCCTATATATATATATATATATATATATATATATATATAGAGAGAGAGAGAGAGAGAGAGAGAGAGAGAGAGTGAGGATCATCAAAGTCCATATAAAAACTTTGAGTCCCTAAGTCCCCATCTATACCCTTAGATGAGTGAAATAAAGGGTTGGGATTAGATCTAGAAGAAGGAGTGGAGGGCTAAGATTAGACGAAAATTTGTGGATTAGAATGAACCTTTATAAGTAAAAAAAATCCATTCTTTTCCTCAATCTCACAGACTCCTTCCACTCTCTATATCACTTCTCTCTCATATTCTCACATCTCACATTTCTCTCTTAAAAAACATCCCTCCACTCACACATACAAACCACCACCACCACCACACAATCTCGACCCCTCGACAAACACCACATCACCAGACCGCCGTCGCCACCACCACACCCACCCGACCCACAAAAACACCACCGACCACAACTCACGTCAGATCTGTTCACAACACCACCACCACTCGCTCTCGCCGATGACCACGACCTTCATCCTCTACCACCAACACCACCACCCATCACCAGCCCACGCAAGACCCGACACCACCACGCTGCCACCACTTCATAACAACGCCGACCACCTCTAACCACAGCACGTGACCTCTTTTCTTCTCTAACCACTACCACCATGCACCACCACCTTTATCTCTCCTTCTACCTACTCTATTCGTCCAGATCTGCCCTCACTAACACCGACAACCCTACCACCACAACCACCTTTCTCTTTTATCTCCCTCACCACCATACACCACCTTACCACCACGTAACTAACACCACAAAAACACTCCCCCTCCCTACGCTGTTTCCGCGCGCCACCCCGATGATGGCCGACTCTTCTCCTTCCTCTCCTGTCAGATCTGAATTGACGAGTGGATTTTTTAGATCTTGTTTTTCAGTCCATTTTTAAATTTCAGATTTATTTCTTTTTAAGTTTCAAACTTTGATTTTTTTCTTTTTAAAAAAAATAGGAGATGGTGGTGGTGGTTGTTATTGTTGTTAGATTTGATGATGTTGGTGGTGGTGGTGGTGGTGGGATTGTTGTTGGTGGGTGGAGGAGGCGAGGGTCGTGTTGTTAAGTTTTATTATTTTTGGGTTTGTTGCTGATGGTCAGATGTAGGTGGTGGTTGTTGGTGACTAAAGTTACACTCATAAAAAGTAAAAGTTACACTATTAAGGGTTGAAGTTATACCCATTTGAACTAAAATTACATAAATTTGGACTAAAATTGTTAATATATTCAAAATTACCATGGATTATTATAAAGTTAAACCATCAAGGGTTAAAGTCATGCCCATTGTGACTAAAGTTGCATAAATTTAGATTAAAGTTACGAAAACTTGGACTAAAATTACACAACCTTGTTTTAAATTTGCAAAAATCTAAATTAACATACTCAAAATAACATTGTGTAACTTTAATGGCCATGTATAACTTCATTTCACAAGATATGTAACTTCAGATGCTCATTTGTACCTTCTGTAACTCCAAGACAATCCCGTGTAACTTTAAGAGCTTCCCTTGTAACTTTAAGGCTGTGTAGCTGAGAAAAGGACTCATGGATTCAATGAAAATGAGAGACTCATAAGGACCTTACTATATATATATATATATATATATATATATATATATATGTTCTACAAGGTTAGTATACCACTGTGTTTGAAATCCACATTAATTTTGCTAGAGTACTTGAACTATTGTCCCTACTGAAAGTTTCCTAAGTCTCGCGTGTTCACCAACTCCGTGAAAGACTCTCATGTCTTATATGCCATATGGTGCTTCCCGCTTCAACCTTTTTTGGCCCAATCATTTGGAAGTGAAAAACGAAAACCCATTTACAGATAAACAACTTATTACTATGACTTTGGCTCAACATTAGTATTGTGGTTTGGACGCAACTTCCTACCAACTTGGATAGGTTCATTCACTCTAATTGCTCGGCTATGCTCAGTTGCTCTGAGTTCTTTACTATATTCACTTGTTCCTAGTTCTCGGCTGCATTCACCTCCTGTAATAACACAACAATGATGTTAAGAATGACCAGAAAGAAACTTGACTGAAATTTGGAGGGGTCAAACAGGGATTTAGGAGACCCTACTTAAGAATGATAAAGACAGACCCCAAATTATAGTTTGTAGGAAAACCCCATATTCTATCAAAGTAAAACATTAAATTCATTTCTGTGTAAAAAATTTAACCACGTAAGTTATTAGCCAGCTATAGAGCAATGAGAAACCTGGTTTTAGTTCATGTGTATATCTTCTCCAGCAATCATCTTCGTCCGAGAGGTAAGGCAGTTTTATTCTGGTGGACCCGTAAGTAAACCAGTCAAGTTGACAATAGGCACACTGGACTTGTTGATGTATCTCCTCCATCTGCCCACTTTGTTCATCTTCCTGGTCCAAATCAATGAGAACCTGCAATGACATACATGAGATCCTATATCGCAGACAAATTTGCATGCTTTGAAAGCTAGCTCCTCGCAACCAGGTAAAAAAAAGAAGCTCAAGCAATTCAGTTATAAAACTGCTAACCCAAACTCGAACCATTCAACCATGACCCAAATCAATGTTTGTGAGAATAAAATTTAATATAGGTGACAAACTCACTAAACTTATTATGATATTTTGGTATGAAGGTACTATCATGGCTGCGGAAATATAGAGCGTTAATGTTCAAGTGTTACCTCTGCGGCAATATCGTGGAACACTGGCTGAAATCTTCGCCTACTATACTCATTGTATAGAAGGGTCATAATTGTCAAGGGAACAGTAAAACCCAAGCAAGCTGTCGATTTTTTCAAGGCAAAGAGACCCATGACAATAACTTGTGCCACAACCAAAGAAAATATTGTTGAGTTGTGAACTATTGGCCAATACCTCCCGCCACTATCGTACTCTGTGATGTAAACATTAAGCATCTGCAAATGCAAACAGGAAACTCACTGGCAACACAGTATAGATAGTTCAGCATATATCAAAACATGAATTTTCACATGTTTGCAATGAATTGTACGAGATCAAGATGTGAAGGTACTCTTCTTGTTTTTTGGTTTTCAGCCATCCATATATATGTCACCCTGACTTGTCAATAAATGATACTGTCATTGGAAATACCGAAGCCCTAAGACATATGCTAATCTAAATTTATACAGAATACTAATACATATCTGATATAATCTATACACTACGAGAAATCAGATGCAATGTAGAAAGGGAAAACAGGAATACAACATCAAGCTTCATCAATTATACATATTCAGAAGAACAAACCAGATTAATTCAAAAAACATTTTGTGATGATAAATTAATTTGGTTCAAATTAAATATGAATTCAAGTAAAGCTGTAAAGCAGACGCACCTGGTTACGATACACAAGATAAGCAAGACAATAATAAACCAGTAGCAATGGGATAATCAAAGGCGCCAGAACAGCAAAATTGAGACCTAGAAGTCCGAATAAGAGAACTCTTGGAAGTTCTGTATGATATGGGAAAGTGAGGCCTTCGTCGTATGGACCATAGTTCTTCATTAGGATGAACTTATATATAATGTTACACATAAGAGGAAATAGTTGTACAAGTTCACATGCTAAACCTGTCCACCCTGATGTCAATACGTAAGTCATAAAGAATTTAACCTGCATTAGCGATACATGATCAGTCCAAAGTCATGATTGAATAATTGATAAGGTTTCGAAATTCAAGCCTAATTCATTCTGAAATACCACTTAGAGTTCTAGGTTAAAATGAAGAACCATATCACTATAGTATTATAACATCTCGTGTCCCATAAATAATGACGAATACCATCAAAAAATCATGGTCATACCCAAAAGATGGGGAGACAGACTGTGAAATTAATATATTTTTATTTACCATCAAACCATGTATTACAATATAGATTATTTTCAACAAAAAAAAGTTATATTTACATGTTAAAATTTACTGTCAAAATAGCGTGTTGGAAGCCGCGTAAAAGTGATGCGATCGGACATGTTAAAATCTACCTTTGTAACCTATCAATTTCGATTGAACAGTTACTTTCATATCTTTTCTATTCCGTCTTTATTTCCGATTGCATCAAAAAGCAAATGAGAAGAAATAAAAAATCGGAGGGAGTAATTTTTGTGAAATAATACCTTATTTTGGATTCAAACAGGGCTTTCAAATTGATCATTTGCATGCTATTACTGTCATTTATAGCGATAATCGTAGTTATTTGCTTTCTATTTGTTATCTTGTACTATTTCACATGTTCTGTAGGAAAAAAGCCAAATGAAGCGGCTTTTACTAATATTTGGTGCAGATAAAAAAGAATTGGCTATGTAAAAGGCTTAGCATGAAGAGGATGATCACAAATGTAAGGGTATAACTAGGGGTGTTACCGAGCCAAGCCGAGCCCGAGCTTGGCCTTGCTCGGCTTGTGCTCAAGAACCAAAACTCGAGCTCGAGCCGATCTCGAGCATACCCAAGCTGGATAAAAATGTGCTCGTTATCAAGCTTGCGAGCCTTAACGCGAGCTCGAGCCAAATTCGAGCCTATATACTTGTTGT